>JANQDE010000076.1:639063-656820 GCA_037157785.1 Cephalotes varians
TTTGAATGTACTAGAGTATAGTTTAATTTAAATAAATAGAATTATTATTGAGCACTGACACCTAGCTTTGACCGTATGTTGGCCTGTTTTAAATTATTTGATAATTTACATATATTTTTGTCCATTTAAATTCTTTTCAATGAAGAACTAATAACGATTCCCAATTATACAACACCAAAGATTTGCACTTCATAAATATTGATATTGTTGTACTTATCGAAGCCAATGTGGCCCAATAATGCATATTATGTGTATTTAATTGTCCATGATTCGTAAAGATGACTCATCAATAAACAATACATAATCGAAGAATTGTTGATTAATTATTAACTGATATAGGAATTCGCAGAATCTCCATTATTTTCAAAATTATTACCACCAAGAAATTGATAAGGATGTAATATGTGTAAGGATGAAAACAGCACTTTAAAATTTCTTAAACGCTTTCAACAAATAAATTACATTGAGAGATCTGTCAATGACTAATAATATGTGAAAAATTATTAACTATTGCCGCAAAAACAAAAGTTTCCGCCTCTTCGCCAGTTTTTGTCTTTCAACAATTTCTTTGAGATCGATTGACATTGCTAAAAAAAAACTTAACTAGTCTATTGAAGCCAGTTCTGATAGACAATGGCGATCAGAATGTTTTTCATACAACTGTGTAGCTCGTAGAGTTTCGGCCTGATTCCCCATAGATTAAAATCATTTTCGTTTTCTCTTCTTGACTACACATTTTCTTCCTTTTGATATTAAATGATGATGCTAAGACAACCGCTTAATATGATGTCAAAAGCGCACTGAATGATTAATTTGTTTATCATCGATGACTGTCTCTAACTGTATATGTTCGTAAACATACTTTCAACTAGGCACTGAAACTCTGTACAAACTATACAGTTGTATGCGAAAAGCTTATTGAAAGTGCGAAACAATAATTTATTTATCATATTCGAAAATGTATAGAGGTTAATGATAATAATTTTGAACATCTTCTATAATAAAATAAATAAATTTCATTGAAAATGCATAAGTTTATTCAGTTTTCTTTTTCCATATAAATGTGATTTTTTAAATAAGTTAAGGTCGTTTTAAGGTCAATATATATCTTATGTAGTTGAATTAATTTTTTTATGAACTACATTAATGAAAATTATTAATTAATTAATTAACTAGGTTAATGAAAATATGCCATCCCATTAAAAAAAATGGCGAAATTTGATTTTTGAAATTTTAAAAAATATGATTTTGAGAAAAATGTTTTACTATCATAATATTTGTTTCTTCAAAGCGAACAACTTTTTTCTTTTTAATATCTTTTTGTATCATTAAAAATAACAGACAACAAAGATATTCTAAATGATCGAGCTACAAGAAACACCCTGTATATCACTGTTTAATAAAACGAATAATGGCGGTGCCAGCATTATATACAAGAGGAAAAAATATTTATTTTTTAGATGAGCAAAGTATATATTTTACTCTTTATTTTGATAATTGAATAAATAGAGTAATATTATTTGGCTATTAAGTGAAACACGGAAAAACGATTTTGTTGAAGTGTTTGAAAGTTTAGGTAGATATAATTTTAAAAATAATTTTGTTTGGGCATCAAAATAATTATGTAGAAAATTCAAGATGAGCAATACTAAAAAAATTTTGACATTTTAACAATCAACTTGAGCGTCGTAATTATTCAATAGGCCAACAAAATTATTTTTAAATTTCTATCTAGCTAAATTTTTAGACTATTTCTAGCTAAATTTTTACTTTAGCAAAAACATTCTTTCCGTGTAATTGTACATATGTGAACTTCGCTACATTTCACGTTGGACATTAAATTATGAGATGAAATTACAAAATTATGAGATGAAATTACAAAATTTATTACAAAATGTGTAGCATAAATTTAAAACAGATAACACAATGAATCACTTGTCCGATTATGGTATAAATAAAAAAACTTAAGAAAATACTGGTAGAAATAACATGAATGTGACAATAATTAATCAGTAGTTGAAGAAAACATGTTTAACTTCTCTTTAGAAGTACATATTCGCAATAGAAGAAAATTGAATAAATAATGATTGTTACGATTATTTATATTTTATCTTTTTTCAGTTGTATATATATATATATATATACAATATATACAATAAAGACAAAAAAATTGGATATGTAACATTTCTTTATCATAATTATAAAAATACTTTGAACTTTGATGTTTAAAATGTGTATTTTAAACGTTATAAATATTTAAGTTAAAAATTCTATTTAGTCGCAAGCTCCAAAAATTTAAATTTACTATCCAATCTATTTACTATATACTTAAATAGTTAATGATTGATGGAAATTTTCATATTCAAAAAATTAAAATTAATCATTCTCAGCTTCAAATAATATTTAAGTTTCGACAATCGATTTTTAAGTTATTTAAATAATAGCTTTTATTTCGGTACAATCATAAAATAATGTATTTGATAGAAATTTGATTTTGTGGTACTAATTATACAAATATACGGCCCACCTTCTTAATCTATTATTTGTTTCATATGCTCATGCGGGTTCAATTCCAAAGGATATGGATTACAGTAGAGTTGTGATAATTCCAATAGATTATGAAAACGTATATTAAGTAACATTAACAATCTCTCTTTCTCTTTTTCTCTTGTTGTTTTAAATGAGCTGGGATTGTTGAATAAACAGGCGCGTTTGACAAATTAAATATCGACTTTTTTATAAGCATATAATTTGTTTGTCAGTTGTTATTACTAACTTATTTAAAATATTTACTTAAAGTACTTATTTAAAATAATGTTATAAACTATAATACAATACTATAATATTATAAATAGTTAAGTATCTTTTGCATATCTATTTTTTTATGTATCTTATATAGTATCAGTATTAGGACTATAAATATACAAATAATATAATATTCAATTAATTATTGTTACCCAAATTCTGATATTTTAATTACTTGAATAATTTGAATAATTCGAATAATTTGAATAATATTAGTTTTCGAAGAATAAAATTATTAATAAAACATGCTTTAGATATTGTATTTGCATTGTTTTGAAAATTAATATATGAATAAATTGAAGAATAAATAATGTAAAGTTGACGCATTCTTGTTATATAATAAGATGGCGTTTTTCAAAAGAATATATATGTAATGATTTTCTTGTTTAACTGATGATTAATCAAAGATGTATAGACATTTATCATAATGGTCTATTAATAATATATTTTTTGCACTTCTCTTGTCTACCAACTTTGTTTGTATTAATTGACATGAAAGAAATATTTTTGCCTAATTCAATGATATTTGTGAATTAGAAGTTTTAATATTTGAAGATTTATTCTAACCTTTGTAATCAAACTTTTATCTACGTCTTACTTTGAAACATTTGAATGTCGTTGACATTAATATACTTTTTATTATATATAATCTAAAAACTAAAATTTATAAACATTTAATGTAAAATTTATTATATTTAATGCATCATATAAGGTTAACATTAGTTAATTTTTGATGCCACGATAAAATTGCTGGTATTGAGAATGATGTTTATCATTCAATGTTAAAGGTATTTTTTTCATATTTAATATGTATATTTGATTTTTTTCATAATTTTATTTATTTGGTCTTTTTTTATCTTTTCTGCTTATTTATTTATTTTTTATTTTTTCTGCAATTTTATTTATTTTTTTATGCCAATTTATGCTAATTTGTACTATTTTAATTATAATATTAATTCTCTTGAAGAAAAGAAATATATATAATATTTTTCTTACATTTTAATGTTTTTTAATTTTAATATACGAAATTTTTTGTTAACGACTTTATGTGAAACACAGGAATAGCTATTTATCCGGATAAAATACAGTGAAAACAATGTTGTTATATCACATTCTTGGATTGTTTTACATCGCAGTTTTTTCCTCGTATTTGTTCGAATATCGCTTACGCGCGATTGCATATAACTTGAGCATTAAATGATGGGAAAAAAATAATACTACAATATTTCTTCTCACATAAAACTATAAAAAAATTGCAGTTTTATTTATTGGAAAGAATAACGATATGTTGTTAATATGATAATTAAGTAGCCATTATAATAGTCTATAAAAGATAAAGTAGAAAGTGATATTATAGCTTCTTTTAATATTTCTATTAGTAGACAGCAAATTCGAATGATTTATTTATAGAATCATTTGTTTAGTAACTCGCTGTTATATATACACAATATATACAATGACACTATACTAATGTGCCAATTCACAATAGTTGACATTTATTATAACGCATTAATTTTCGAGCATTTTGACATTTTTAAGATATATTCTAACATTTAATTACACATACTTCCTTATTCTTCTTAAACTTAGATGTATTATCGTACGAATATATGTACACTTGAGCGTTTTGCTCATTATTTAACATTTTATTTAACTGTTTGAATTATATAAAATTAAACAATAATAGGGCATTTTGCTAATGTAACTTTTTTCGCATGCTGATGTATATCTTTTTTCGAGATTTTTAAAGTAGTTGTTGATTGTAGTTGTACTGCTAATCCATAGTTTACATTGTATATTCGGTGTGTCCCAAAAGTTTCCGAACTTTCATTAAAACTCATTCTGTAAGGTAATAATTATAAATTTTTATTTATAATCATTCGAAATACATCTCTCTTTCTCTTCCGAAAAAATACTATATTTACAACGATCGTATAGTTTTAGAAAATTCCGCTGAACATCTTCCTTTCAGATAATTGGCTTCAGCCGAAGCTTTCTGGATGTCCAAAATAGTGTCGAACTGCTTTCCCTTCAATTTCATTTTTAGTTTCGGGAACAAAAAATAGTCACATGGTGCCAAATCTAATGAATATGAGGAATGATTAAGGACTAGATCCGATTTGACAAAAACTTTAGCACGGAATTTGATCTTTGCTCCATCGTGATTTCTCGATGAATGTCACAAAGATACTGTCGGTTTTACTTGTACAAAATCATCAATACCTTAAAGAAGTCGATGATAAAATTTTAAAAACAATGGTTATACCTAAATATGAGGTTATACCTAAAATAAAAGAGAAAAACTCGATAAATATCTATATAAATGACAAAATACGTAAATTGCAAAAATAAAATACTGACCAAAATACACCGCCAAGAAAATGGTCCGCATCTAATAGCCGAATAATAAACCTGAAAAAGATATAAATAGTATCAGAATCGAATTAAAAATTGAATTCTCAAACTCTATCAATAACTACTGGAAAAACAAAATTAAAAATATTCCCAGGAATGATTTAGCAAATATGTTCCTACAACTAAATATAGTATATTAAGTATATTTAGAAAAAAAGAAAGAATAACAGAAGTCGATACTCTTAAATAAATATCGTTCAACTCTCATATTTTAAATAAAGCAGAAATAGATATTACATAATGTGAGAAAGATAAAGAAGATAACATACTTGTAAAGTTATTACCAGACAAATTAAACGTGGTAGGTGCACATTTTGCAAACGTAAATAATAAAATCACTGAAAATAATAAACAGCAATTCATCAATTTGGTAAACAAAAAAATCGAATTATTTTCAGATCAAGTTGAATATGAAAGAACAAATAACTTAACAATATGCACATTACAATCAAAATACTGCAGATGATTCTATTAGAAGACCATAAAAACTATTTTACGGATACATCTGACTTAACTAAAAGATTCAGGAAGTTGAATAATAAAAAATCTTTTGGATTAGATAAAATATACCTAACATAGTGTTAAAAAAAATACCACAAGAACTAATATATAATTATACAATAACTTTTAATAATTTACTAAACTACTCATTTTTTCCAGACGAATGGAAAACGGCCAAAGTGTTAGCAATATTAAAGTAAAACAAAATTAAAGTCGTAAAATTAAACGTCGTAAAATGTTGTAAATAATATGAAAATACACATTAATTACTTGCGCTCAAATAACTGCGTTCTAGCTCTGATTAGCCCTTGTTAATCCATTATTATCATTGTTAATATAATAGAGAGCTCTAGACATAACCTTGAGTTATAAATTTATATTGACAAAATTAAAGCTTTACCTACAAGTTGCAAACCTATAAGCTTATTACCTAATATCAGCAAATTCAAAACGAAACAATAATCAATGATTAAATAATTTCTTTATGTAGAGCAAAGAACATTATCCCAGAAAGTAATTCGGATTTAGATATCGGTAGTCAACGATTAATAGACTTACTTCGGACATTAACTGAGCCTTTAATGATAAAAAATGTCTAAGTGCGTATCTAATGGACTTAAAAAAAGCATTTGACACAATATGGCTTAAAGGCTCATTATATAAATTAATGAAAAAGAACTTTCCTAGATTTTCAAGCTCATATGAAGCTCATATGACAGAAAGCTCGCTAATCACTGCTAGCGGAGAAACTCTTTCGAAAATTAAATTTCAAATTAATAACGGACAGCAAGGTACAGTCAATTTGCCCGTGTCATTCAAAATTTCTATCGCGGAGTTGAAAGATATTCGATCTATATAAATCAACCCAATAAATCTCAAGCAATCGCGTTTGCAGATGATCTTATAGCATATAGTATATCTTATAGTAGATAGTGTATAGTGATGGATAGCTTCCCGGATTCAACAACTATGAAAAACTAGATTATTATTACCAAACATGGAAATTACATATCGATATAGGTAAATGCGAAACAATATTGTTTAGATGTAATTTGATGTATGCGAACATGAATATCAGAAGAATCTATAAAACATTTCAAATTAAAAGTTCTCCAAAAAACAATAACATACAGTATATTCCACATAAGTATATAGTAAAATATTTAGGAATCAATCTCGATGAGAGACTGCACTATAAAGACCACAATTAATATACAAATTACGAAAGCCACAAAAGACCAATAAAATAAAAAAATCTTTTAATTGAGTTTTAAAATGAGGACAGATCTTAAGAGATCTTTTACTTCAGGATGGCATAAAATATAATAAATAACAATAAAAATATAAGTGTTCGTGCGTGCGTGCGTGAGTGCGTGTAAATAACGCGTAATTTAATTATTAGGATGTAGGAATAAAAAAACACAAATAACAAAAAAAAAACAAAAGAATAAAATAAATAAAAAATGAAAAGTTAAATATCCTTTTAATGGTAGATACTTTGACGCAGTAAAAGGTTTAAATATTGCTTTGTTATATTTAAATAGTTGTAACAAAGCAATGTAACAGAATTCTGCTAATTAATGATACAATATTTTCTAGTTAACGATATAATCTTACAAACTGTGAAAAACATTTAAAAATAATAATATACCTAATGTTTACTAACCTTTCTGTAAATCTATTGAATATTGTAATTTCAATATTTTTTGACTTCCAAATTTGATGTCATTTTGTTTAGAATTGTTTAGTTGCTAAATTCATATCAGTGTCTCAAAAAACTCATATAGATCTAATTTGGCGTAAATATTCAATATTGTAGGTGAAGTATCATATTCAATCATTTTAGCGCTTTCGACAATTATTTTTGATCCGCCATTTTCAATTAAAGTTTTGTTTGAAAAAAGACGCAACGCCATTATAGAACACTTCTCCACGAGTAAGTTAAAACAAATTTTTGAAATCGGTTGAGTTGTCGGTAGATTTTTGTTTAGAAAGTGAGCTTTTTTGCTCACTGTGGCGACGGAAGTACAAATGATATTCTTTCGGGCCAATAGCCGTTTTTCGATATCTTATAAAATGACTGAATTTCCTGTAGTGGGGGGAGGGGGGGGTTGTATGCTAAAACTGAAAAACGCTGTATTTCCAAACTCTTTGAGGTACAAACGAAACTGATGGAGGTACAAACGGGTACAAATTCTCTTTCAAATGGCATAAATAAAATTTAAAAATCTTATAGTTGCGCCCATTTTTTTTAACTCCTTAGTATTTTCTTACCCTTTGAGATACAAACGAAAAATCTTGCGGTACAAACGGATACAAACGAACTGCATTAATTTCTTTTATTTTCTATGATGTTAGACGCTAGGTCCATAAAAGCTTTTATGCAATATAAAAGATTCTTTTATTCCAAACACCTACATTAAAAAATTAAGGTAGTTCGTTTCAACTTGAAATAACCTGCTTTTTCAAGCGCGGATTAGTCGTTGGACTGAGTTGGAAAAAGATCGAGAGAAAACTCGATTTTAACAGATGAATGTTAATTGTGTAATTTATTAAAGAATAAGTAAGCTTAGTTTACAGATAGCATTCAGTCGGTGGATTTGACAAAGTTCTTACGCTGCAGTCGATTCTCAGTTGCATGGTGCAGCGGTCACACGCGGTGACGCGGGCATAGAAGTATTCGTGATAGCGCACGAATAAGACTGTGAGAGCGTGCGGCGGAGACTGATATGTGGCGCCAGGTATCGGGAACGGTTCGAGGTTGACGCGCCGCGATAGTTCGATTCGGGCGGTCTCATGTTCTAGGACACGGGAGGCAGGGCCTTAGCATAATCTAATTGGCCTACAGTATACGTGGCGGTCGCGAGAGAATAACGCGACATAATGGCGCGGGGTTTTGAGCGTGAAGCGCAGAAATGTATCGCGGCGTACAAAGGGTATTCCCATAGAGAGAGAAAGAGAGAGAGTGCCATGGACGAAGAATGATTCGGACTGCCGAGAACGCTCGGCGGAGGCAGAGAACGCTCTATCCCTAATTCTTGATGATTTTGTCTGGGATGCAAGGATTTGTGTGGAAGCTGCCGAGAACACTCGACCGAAGCAGAGAACACTCTACCCCGTGATCTCGCTTTGACGCTTTCGGGAAACAGATCAGATTCCGGAGTGCTCGCTCAGCGATAACAGGAATGCTGACTCGATGATGATCGCGGTCCGATTTTTATACGATTCTTTTGGCCGATCGATCCCCCTCTCTGTACACAATAAAAGCGGATATTGAATTAGAAACATCCGCATCCAGGACTTAAAATCGAAGGCCCGAAGACGCGCCGCAATCGGAATTTGGTAGTTGTAAAATGATACGGGAAGGGGATCGATTGTCGCGCCGACGGTGGTCCATCATAGAATTAACACTGACTGCGGACTCGCGCTAACGGTCGCATGGTTCATCGGCAAATTTCAAAGTTTAAAAGTTGAGGCACCGCGCCCTTCTCTCCTCGCGGATATTTGGCGGGGCGGATCGTAGCCGGGAACGATGCACTTAGTTTTTGAGGGTGCATCGTTAAATTACCCCCCTTTTTCAGCGCCGAATAAAGCGCTTTACGGAATTTCCCGAATTGTTCAGCTGGTTTCTGAGGCGTTGAATCTTATATGGAAGTGGCGGCCGCTAATTCCGATCTTATATTGGTAGACATGTACCGCAAAGTGTGGAACCTTCGCGATTAGCCCAGCTTTCATTTCTACCCGTACTGGTGATGGCGGTAGGAGCCCCATTACTTTTGCGGGCTTGAGGGATGGCCTCGTGGCCAATCGGGCCGGTGATGCCTTGATTGGCGGCGATGATCAATCACGTTTGATTCGCTCGTTGCTATCAATTATAGCGTTGCACCACACATTCAACGACCGATATATTTTTCCGGATGGCGGATGCCGACGGTTCCTCCTTTTTCGGTTTCTCATTCCATGGCTGTAGTCCCGAATAAGTAAAGGAGATCCTTCTATCGCTCTTTCCACCATTCGTCCTGGATCCCGGGTCGGATTGTATAGCTCAAGTTCCTCCAGGAAGTGGTTGATTTTTGCGTTTTTTATTTCATTGTAGTCCATTCTGACTGATGACTTGAGACAAAGTTATCGCTGTTATCTTGTCTATCCTTTCAGTTACTGATTTCATTTATTTATTTGTGTGCGGAAAGGATACTTGTATTTATTTTTTACTCGTTCCTTTTCTCGTCGTCCTTGTCTTCGACGGCAGTATCTTGATCGGGATTGGTGAGCAGGTCGGTGACGTCACTCGCCTCGGCGCTCGTGGATTCGTCATCCTCGCGTTCGGAGGCATACTCGTTAATAGGTTCCGATTGCGGTGCGTCTTCGGACGTCGCTTTTAGTCCTGGATGCGGATGTTTCTAATCCAGTATCCGCTTTTATTGTAAATCTACGATCATTGACAAAATGATTCTATGCACTTCGAGAGGGCCTCGGAACTTAGGTGCGAGTTTGGCATTAAACACGGTGATTTTATCAGAGAGTGGATATTGGCGTTTTCATACCCAGTTTTCGATTTTCGGTTTCTAGTACGCGGCGACGTAGTGTTTCTGTTAGAACGCTCGCCCGAGATTCACGCGGACAAGTTCATAAATCTTCTCGAGGTGACGGCGCGTGCTTTCTGGCTGAATGATGGTGCCTCGGTCGACGTTAATGCTCGCCGGTGATCGCAGGTCTCTTCCGCAATTTAAATACACCGGGAAATCGCTTTGTCGTGGCGTTAAACGCAAATTACAGTTCTGGGATGCGCTCGTCCTAGCTTCGATGGTTTCTACGTATTGGACGATCATAGTTTTTATCACTCGATTTGCACGTTTTACCGGATTACAGTACGGCGTAGCGGTTATCGAACGCGGCGAAGCGTTTTTCTAGCGATTTTGAGTGTAATTACGTGTCGTCGGTTAGGAGGACTGGGGCATCTGTGACGTAGGATCAAGTTTTTCGTTATACTTTCGGTGATGGCGGAGATGGTTGCGCGGCGGAGCGAGCATAGTTCTACTCATTTCGTAAATCGATCCTGGATATCTAGTAGCTAGATGTTGCATTTTCTTGTACGGGGCAGAAGTCCAACCAAGTCGAGCGTGATTTGTTGAATCGCATTACGATGGTCGCGATACCGGCAAATTTCGTTTGTGCAACCTTATAGCGTAGGCAGTTGGCACAACTTTGCACATAGCGCATCATTTCCCGGAATATGCCCGGTCAGTAATAAATATGGGCAATATGGGCAATGATCTTCGCAATTCCGAGGTGTCTGGCGGTAGATGCGTTGTGATTTTACCTCATTATGACGCCATGTCGAAGCGTTGACCTCGGATTTTTATACGCAGGTCTTGGCACACTGGCTATCGGCAGAAGTTTCTTTGAAATCTAAGTCGTGGAATAGAGAGACCGAGGCAAATTATCATACGAGGTTTGTTGTCAAACGTGTTGCTTATAATTCAATCAATATATGCCAGAAAATTCTCTTTTTTATTTATATACCGTAGATTGCTGATGTAATATTAATTTATAGTGTAAAATGGTTTGCGCCAAAAACATCGCGTATATTACTTACAACTTTTAAGAAAATGAAGTTGGCGAGTAAATTTTTCTGATCTCCTATTTCGTCTTTTTTATTAGTTTTTGACATTACCAATCGCAATTTCACTGCAATCGTAGAAAATAGCTATTCTTAAATAAGTTTTGGCTATAGTTGAATGATCATTATTGTAATAAAATTTGTGGATATAATCTCTTACTAAAAAACGGTTATACAGGGTGGGGAAAAAGTATGGAAACCCCTGGAAATTTCGCAAGGTAAGTGATAAAAAAAAATTATGAAGGTCAGATCTTCAGTAACTTTCAACGAGGAATTTAATGATGACCTTGAAATGACCTTGAAGGAGAGGTCCAAGGTCAAATCCAAGGTCACCGAATTCTCCGTTCAAAATGACTAAAGACCTGTCATAGACTTTCTTCTCATTCCGCTTATTCTGCACAATTTTCCTGCAAGCACAATTTGACCTTCATTTGACCTCTAGAGGTCACCTCGACCTTGGACCTTAATACACACCTGAACGTAGAATTTTCCGCTCTTTCGATTGGCGGTGTCAAAAATATAGGTTTTCATTTGAAAAAAGAAAGTTGACCTTGAAATGACCTTGAAGGAGAGATCCAAGGTCAAATCCGAGGTCACCATTAAATTCCTCGTTGAAAGTTACTGAAGATCTGACCTTCATAATTTTTTTTTATCACTTACCTTGCGAAATTTCTAGGGGTTTCCATACTTTTTCCCCACCCTATAAGACAGATTGTCCTAAATGAGCTTTTTAATCTATTCTTCGAAGAAACCGCATTTTTCATCTAACGACACTGGCTTGAGCAATCGTTCAGAAGTTATGAGTTAATTTGTAGTACGAAAATAAGAAAGAAAGATAGTTAGAGATAAAATTCCGTCTGATATTATTTTGAAAGCCGTTAGAACAGTGAACATAATTTATCTATCCGACAAACTGCATTAAGATTTAATATGAATTACCGTGCATTAAGTGATTATTGCAAAAAGTTCTGAATATGTAACTACCAATCTTGAAACGTGTGACAATCAACTCCGAGTATGGGGTTAATTGTCACATTTTCACAATTTTATTTAAAATTAAATAACTTATTTGTACGATGATATATTTAAAAATAATATATTTTTTAAATACAGGGATGTAGGTGTATTTTAACGTATGTTTCAAAATTTTACATCCATTTTTCTCTAAAAATTGCTAAACAAAAACTGTGACAATCCGCCCCAGTCTCCCCTATGGGACATAGGACTCTACTGTCGCGTATTTCGTAATTCGGATAACCGTGGGGATTACTTTGGACGATTATCGAATATCCGGCAGTACCAAAAGCATTCGACGGTCCTTGTGATGATGGCTTCGGTCGGCTGTCAAGATAGGGCGATTTAGGACTCTCTTACGATACTTGATATCGATATCATACTGCTGGATCTCGAATGTCCAGCGTCACAGCTTTCCAGTCGGCACGTCAAATTTTTACTGCCGCCGCAGCGATTGGTGATCCGTCGATGGAAAGGATATCCCTCGAGATAATCGCGCATTCTCCATATTCCTCAGATCACCGCGAGGCATTCCAACTCAGTCGTGCTGTAATTCCGTTCGGCCTGGTTTAAGACGCGACTCGCGTACGCGATTACACATTCTCTCTCTGGGAAGTGCTGCGTGAGTACGAGCCTTGTATTGCTGGCGTTTGTTTGCAGGAAAAAACGGCGTGCAAAGTCCGGATAGGCTAGGACCGGCGCCATGATTTTCTTGATTCCTTTAAATGACTCCACTTCCTCTGACCCCCATTTCCAGCGTGCGTGCTTTCGGGTGAGGGTGATCAACGGCGCAGTGGTGCTCGTAAAATCTCGGAAAAAGCGACGGTACCAAGTGGTGAACCCGAGGAATTACTTGTTTAACGGTCTGGGGCAGTGGTCACTGCGTGACGGTTCAGACCTTTTCAAGATCGGTTCTAAGCCTTTCCCGGTCGATAAGATGCCCCAAATATTTTAAATATTTGGTTTACACAAAAGCGGCATCGGGGTTTAGTTTTAACTTTGTGTTGCGAAGGCGCCGGAATACTTCACGCAGCGTAGTCAGATGTTCTTCGATTGTTTTGTTAATAATGATTATGTCGTCGAGATAAACGAATATGTGTGATTCAAGTTCCGATCCAAGAATGGTGTCTAGTAGCCGCTGGAATGTAGTAGGCGCGGAGTGGAGGCCGAATAGCATTACGATAAATTGGTAGAGTCTCGGGTGAATACGTTATGATTTATTGGGCAGCTTGCGGGAGTTAGGGGCACCACCCGGTTTTTAGGTCTAGGGTAGATAAGTATTTAGCGTCCTGAGGTTTATCTAGGGTCGCAGTAATCTGTGGGAATACGCTCTTGTTCACCCGATGGAAGTCGATGCAGAATTGGTGGCTTTTGTCCCTTTTTCGAACGATTATTACAAGCAAATTCCATGGGTTATGCCGCTCGATAATCCCTTTTTACTCCATTTTCGCGACTTCGTCATTGATGATTGCCTGCATTACCAGATTACGGAGGCGGAAACGTTGTTTGATGGGCACAGCCCCCGTCTTGAGAAGGATGTGATGCTTAGCGCGATCCGTGGGACTGATGGCGCGTTCAAACTGGGGCAGTTTGTTCGACAGAAATTCGTGGATATACTGTTCTTTGTCGTCGGAGCGCGGGGAGCCGCGGCCGTGGTCGAGAGAGACTAAGAGATCGCGGTCGATTTTGGCCAGAGGTCAACGCTAACCAGAGAGCTCCCAAGTATAGGCATTACGCAGAACGTGTATGATTTGTCGACTTACTCGTATCGGCAGGTGGACGTCACCGGGAATCGGAATTTGTTGCCCGTTTCGCGAGCCGCCCTTTCCCCGAGGAAATCTCGCGTGACGCGCCAGTTGTGCCGTGTCTTTAATAAAAGATATTTCGAAGCCGTCTAGTAACGCGTGAATAGGTTGATTTCGAAACGTTGGCATCAAACTATGGATCAAGACACGGAGACAACTCGAAAATCTTTCAGCACTTTTAAAGTAAGTATCTGTGAAAGCCTTAAAAACAGGTTGATCTCGAATCATTACGGTTAGATGCGGTCAGGGAGTATACTCGGAAAGCCGGCTCGTTTTCTCAATGGTGGGAGATGATGCCATCCCTTCGTGAGTACCCCGTCTTTTTCACATTGTGTGCTGAATTATTTATGGGCATTCAAACCGCGTGTACCCTCGTTATTTACGTTGCCAACAGCATTCGGTCTAGTTATAAGTGGCAGCGATGACGAGCGCGGTGTCGGAGCACGGCGTGGAACATCTCAGAGTGTTTGTCGACGAATCGTGATAATCGGCGTTGGAGGTTATCAAGGGGGCCTTCAGTGTCTACGCCTATCGTCTCGAGTTCACATACAAGCTCAGATTTTGATAGCTGGTATATCCATGACTTCATGCTGTCGTTCGTGGCAGTTCCTCTTTTTTGGATCGGTCGCCATGAAACCTGCTTTTCTAGCGGATTTGCTCGTTGCTGGACTGGGTTCGAAAAAGGTCGAAAGAGAGAAAACTCGATTTTGACAGATAAACGTTAATTGTATGATTTATTAAAAAGTAAGCTTAGTTTACAAGCAGTCAGTCGGTGGATTTGACAAAGTTCTTAGGCTGCGGTTGGAATTGCGTCGGTTGCACAGTGCAGCGGTCGTACGCGGTGACGCGGGCACAGAGGTATTCGTGATAGCGTGCGAATGAGACCATAAGAGCGTGCGGCGGAAACCGATACGCGGCATCAGGTATCGGGAGCCGTTCAGGCCTAGTTGACTGCGATAGTTTCGGGCGGTTTCTCGGTCTAGGACGGCGGAAGGCGGAGCCTCAGCCTAGGCTAATTGGCCTACGGTACACAGATCGCGGCGCGAGCAGTCACGAGAGAATAGCGCGACTTAATGGCGCGGAGTTTTGGGCGCGAAACGCGGAACGTGAATTATATCGGCATACGAAGGGCTACACTTGTAGAGAGTGCCCAGATGGACGGGCAGGAATGGTATCTTCTTGTTCTTGCTGTGACTGTAACGGGATAGATTCGGACGGCTGACTGCCGAAAATGTTCGGAAGTAGAGAACGCTTTACCTCCTGATTCTTGTTGACTTTGCCTGGGATGCAAGGATCTGCGTAGAAGCTGCCGAGAACGCTCTACCCCGTGGTCTTGCTTTGACGCTTTCGAGAAGCAGGTCAAGTTCCAGAGTGCTCGCTCAGCGGTAATAGGAATGCTGGCTCGCATTGAAGTGACTCGATGATAATCGTGCCTCGATTTTTATACGATTCTTTTGGCCGATCAATCCTCCTTTCTGTAACACATTCGGTTAATGCGGAACGGTACGGAGTGTCAGGCGAGGTATCAATCGGCACGCCGGCGGTAGTCAATCGTGGAGTAACACTGACTGCGGGCTCGCGCTAACGGGCGCGCGGCTCATCGGTCGCAAGTTTCAAAGTTTAAAAGTTGATCGCACCGCGTCCTTCTTGCCCCGCGGATATTTGGTAGGGCGGCATCCAGCGGATTGTAACCGGAAATAATGCACTTGCTTTTGGGGTGCATCGTTAGAAACTGTTAATAAGACCATTAATAGCTTATAGATGTTCTATATATGGTTTAATGTTAGTGCATCTCTTATAGAGAGAATTAGAAAATTTGAAAGAAGATGCTTACGTGTCTGAACAGGTATAGATCGGAACAATCGGATTATATAAGCGAAATATATAAACAATTTGAAATTATACAACAAAGCCAATATTTCTCGAATTGACAATTTTTCTGATACGTGCACACCTCATCAGAATTACGTACGGTGTACAGGGGGTATGTCATACTCCAGCCATTTTAAACGTTTGTTTCAGACGTTATAATTCGTTATTTTAACTTAAAAAAAAATTGCGTGTTTGAAAAAATTTTGGGGTATGTCATACCCCAAGTGCACTTTAAAAGTTAAAAGTCGATTTTAGACTTAAAGTCAGTGTCTGAAATTGCGATAACTTAAATTCTAAAAGTTCTACGGATTATGCCATATATATATGTATATATATATACTAGAAAAAAAATTTTTTTAATATATTTTCAAACCAAATTTTTTATTTTAATTAACTATTTATTTTTAAAAATTTTATTTTAATTACAGAAACATTTTGTTAAACTAGATATTACAGACGCGCGCTTTGCGCGCATTATTTACTTTTTTATTTTTTACTTTTTATTATAGAATTAATTTTAAATAAATTTTTCATTTCAAAAAGATTTCAATTAAATTTATATAGATTAATTATAAGATATTACATTTTATATTTCTTGCTGGAATGGACAAGAAGCAAAACAAAAATTAAGCATCAATGTTACACGGTGTCCCCGGTCTCTAAGTACTAATCGTGTCCGATGCTGTTTAACTTCAGTAATCGGACGAGAACTGGTAGCTGTTGTTTAAATTATTTATTTACTTATTTACAATTTTTCATATTATAGGACTTGTTTACAATTTTTCGTATTATGTACGTACAAGAAATAAACAAAAAAACAATTTTCTTATTTCAAAGTTATACTGAGCATATCTAACTCTCGCCGCTGCGATCAATCTTACTAGGTTTACAGAGTAAACTCTAATCGTAAGTATATTGCATATATATCATTATTGTGTATAAATAATCTATATGGAAGATAGTTAATGCCTATTTATTTAGAGTAATTTTTATAATTTTAGAAAATAAGTCTCTTGTAGAAGAAAAAACTGAATTTTTTAATATGCATTTTTGTAAATATAAGAATGTAAAAAAAATAATAAAAAATATATAATAAAGATAAAAGAAAAATAAGGAAGGAAAAACAAAACAAGAGAAAAGAATAAATAATTAACTATAAATAATATTATAATGTATAACTTAATAAGTGTGTAAGCGTAATGTTTACTTACAGTCTAATAAACCTTTCGAATATTTTAGCATTCTATGTTATAGTTAATATCATGATTTTTATGTAAAAAGATACGTAAGAGAAGGGAATACGTGTTCTAACTATGAGAGAGCCACCAATACTTTCCTCTTCCTTCTTCTCTTAATTACTTTAATTACTTTAAAGGTTAAGGTCCTTATGGGTAGCGAAAACTTTGAAAAAACATGTATCAATACTCGTTAGTACACTTTCTAAAGAGAAGTTTATGTAAAAAAGCCGATAATAGAGTAAACTAAGGAATTCTTAGAGGATACTTTTGCGAATTTTTATATTTAGACTGATTTTTAAAAAATAACTTTTGGCCAAAATCTTCGCATATTTTTTTGAGTAATCTAGGACAATTATACATCCTAAAAACATTGTTATGCAAGGTGTGCACGTTATCTGATTAAATTTAAAATAAATTCAATATTGACGAGTAACTCAGTTTTCGTGAAATCAAAAATCTGCGTGATTTCCTTATTTAAAAAAATAAC
>JANQDE010000076.1:657675-693935 GCA_037157785.1 Cephalotes varians
TGTGTAATGATTATAAATAACAAATTAATTGTTCTAAGTTAAAAAGATATCGCTCATCAGCATTATTTATCCGACATCATAAAATTCGTCTTTCAAATTTTGAGGATTTTTATTTAATAAGGTATTAATTCGAAAATTTTTTATCATTATCCAAGACAAGATATTTTTAGACAAAAATAACATTTTATTAAAATATTAGAAAGAATCATGACTGTAATTTTTACGCTATTATGATCATTTTCATTTTAGATTGCTGCAGTCACTGTATCTTACTCACGTGACGTGAGAATTCTTCCATTCTCCCTATGCTGGAGAGCGCAAGAGGAAATATTTACAGCGTGTCACGAACGAGAGAACGTGCCTTTCGCGCGCGACTATTTGTACACATGTACCGCGTGACGTGGCGTAATTTGATATTTTCGGAGCCGGTTCGAAAATCATGAAGAAGAGAAGGAACAAGAATTGTCGGGACGGCAATTTGCGTGACAGTTCCAACAACCCCCACAGCGAAATGCCTGCAGGGGTCCGCGTCTCTGTATCCCCATTTTGTGCGTTGCACTCTTAGTCGTGTAAATTCCGGAGTAGGATAAAAGGGAAGGAACGAAGGGTTCCATCCGGCTTTTTCGAGTGGCGACAAAGGTGATAAAACGTTGGGCTGAAATCGCGCGAGGTCCGCTTTTCACATTTAACGACACGTTGAGACATTTTATCGCTGACAGCACGTTAAAAACACGCCCTGTTCCGCCCGGATATGTTGTAATTAAGGAGCGGCAGGGAGGCGAATGGGAGGACCGATCTCCTCGAAGGTACTTGAATTAATCGCTAATCATGTTGGTTATGAGTCCCGGAAACGTGGGATATATCGCGTCCCTCCGGAGGAAACGTTTCTCTGGATTAAGATGATTGCCCTTGGTGTAGCAATAACTTCTGATTAGATACTTGTCTTTATTTATGAGAACTTGTACTCTACTTTTATATAAAAAAGTTCGTTATTTAAAAAGTGTCGTGTTCTAAATTAATTTCTTGTCAAATAAAGGTTAAAATATGATTCGTGAATGAAATTCATATTTAGATTTATTATTAATTAATATTTTTTATTTTCTACCTTAAGTAATGTTTCACACTATTTCAAATAATGTAAAGATATATTTTCTTATCTGCAAATCGATAGCGTCGTTTGGTGATATAGTCGTATCCATATCCATATTCCGATCGAAAAAGCTTCGTATGATTTTTATTATTTATATTCTACGCTATTCTACAGCTAAACATTTTATTTTACGTTTAAGTTCTCAAAGTACCGTTTACTTTTGCTTTCGCGACAGTATTTTAATTTTTCAACGTGTCATAAGCACGGTTGGACACGAGAAAGTGCTTGCCAGACTAGGAGCGACCGATAAAATTCTTCGGACTCCTCGAGTTCTCTAAGAGTATCCATGCGAGCTATCGTAACCTCACTCTTGTACCAAGGTAAGCCGCGCTATCTCGACCGACTATGTACCGGAAGTCTGTATGTATCGGGCGTCTCGCTCTCTCGAGTGAGAGGCTCGCCTTCTCGATGAAACCAACCTCCGCCTTCTCGATGAAACCGACCTCCGCCTTCGTCCTCTGCTCTCTCCATCTGCTTGCTCCGTTCTGACGTGTTTTGATCTTTTTGCTGCCTATGCCGTGTCCTTCCCTACGGCTACCTCCTTTAACCTTGTAGCACGCGCGGCAGAATCGCCCGAGGATGACTCCCATCTCGATGCATTCCGTGACAAAGGCTTTTATAGTGCCGGATGATTGGCCG
Organism: Cephalotes varians; assembly: GCA_037157785.1. Lineage (NCBI taxonomy): Eukaryota > Metazoa > Arthropoda > Insecta > Hymenoptera > Formicidae > Cephalotes > Cephalotes varians. Next base: position 659,465 of record JANQDE010000076.1, read on the forward strand.
TGCAATGATAATGTTCCATTTCAATGCTGTTGCCCGACCTGCAGAACGGAATTGTCGCGATTAATCTTATCAGGGTCAAGCACCTCGTAGAAAAACGAGGATAGTTCTCACGTTTTTTTTTTGCTTTTATAGAAATTTTAATATGAAACTTTTTTCTTATTTGATTTTATATTTATGACCGTTTACTTAATTGTAACGAAGCACAAAAAGTCGCGTTGTGGACGAAACATTCGTCGTGGTAAAATAAATGTTTTCAGCACATTGTTTGTCTATTCATATGTTCTATGTGTATGTATTTTGCGTTTTTATGTTTTGACAATTAAATGTTACGTTAAAGTAATATAGTTCTTTTACAAAAGGATATACTCCAGTATTTATAAAGCGTATACAATTTTTCAAGCTACAGTAAGTTTGCGGAAGCATAGAGAAAAACTCAGAAATGCGTGCAACATTATTCTCTTTTGAAATAAATTCAGACAGCTTGTCTGAATTCTACATTTGGAAAGAATCGTATTAATGTCAAAAAGATGGATAGTTTATAAAATTTAATCAATTTTCAATTTTTAACTTCTTTTCGCTGTTTTAAATTTCTTATATTTGATCGAAACAATACGAAAATGATTTCGCATCCTGAGAACCGTACAAAATATTCCTGGATTCCTTTATATACATTTGTTCTCTTGAAAACTGCTTGAAAATTTTGATATAAAATTGTCATTTCACATCGATCTTTCGTTTTTGAAGAAATCTTATCAACTTGAGAAAAAAGTATAAAAATCACTTATGCGAGATTTATAGACCTTGCGCATATTTCGAGAAACGTGTTTCGAAGTCAATTAGAAAAATTTTATAGGCTTCTCTCTTTCGATTTCGCAAGATATTCGAGAATTTTCGCTTTTATCTTATGTGAAAATGATTTATAATTTATAAGAAGTGTTTAAATATTCTCCGCAAAATGAGATTAAAAATGTAAAGCTGATTCACGATAAGAAGCTTTATAGTTGCTATTTGCACAATCATGGTTCGCTTTTTTTCGTTGAAAGAAGTAATTAACTGAGAATTAGAAAAAAAGAAGGAAAACAAATATTTCGGTAGTAAATATTTCTCGTTACGTGTTATGCGGATACAAGTAATTTTTTTAAACAGGATTAATCCGCTCTTTTGAAAAAATCGTGTACAAAGAGAATATAATGTGCTTAATTATTATAGTTGATGAGAAAATCTTAGGATACATTATAGAAATAAATGGGATCTTTCTTTATCATGCCCTTTGAAGAAATCTGCATTCACGTTTCTTTATCGTTCATTTTCTTACTTCCATGAAGTCTACGTGTTCTTTTTCTCCATCCCGCGCGTTCATGATCACGCAAGGCGTCGCTCAACGCTTCATCCTTCATTCACTTATCCTTTAACTTGCGCTCTTCATGATGAGATTATCGTGTCATTGTTGAAACTCTTACGTGTGATTACTGTGAATTTAGTTCACGAAAGTGTCAGTTTGAACGCGGTATTGTTTTCACAGACTGTCATTATTACGAACTATTGGTTTTTTTTAACAATGGCATCACAGCAGCTTAATTAAATTGTAATTAAGAGTAACGAGCTTGTTAATTATCAGTGTATGCTCGCACGCAATCGAAGATGTCGTTAATGGTCGTTATTGATTTTTCTGTCACGCACGTCTTGCATGTTCCTACCGAGACGCGCCTCGTTCTGAGGTCGATGCTCGTTAGAATATGAAAACTTATTTAATAGCAATAATAATGCGCATTGCCGATTGACGCCTCTCTGCGATGCGATCGTGAGACAAAATTTAAATGCGAAGCGTTGAAATTTTATTGTTTATTGGTATCGACAAAACTTATCGAGTTTGTTTCTTAAATAATTGCTAAGTTCGATTTTGTTATATACATGAAAACTTTACAACAATTAAGACGAAATATTAAAATTAATTTAACTCATCAACAGCTCTCATTGCCTCTTATATATTTTAATCTGTTATTTATATTATCACTAGTCTGTAGATTATTTTTTCTTTAATTCTAATTATTCTTTCCTTTCTTTAGATCTAATTACAATGTTTTAATTGTAATAAGCACGCATTTTTCATATCTGTATATATTGCGACATTGCTTTTATCGCAAAATTTTAAAATACTTTTATGAAAATATATTATTGATGAATACGCCGAATGACTTTTGGTATTTTATGACTAGAGATCTTGTGAGTGGAGAAAGTATGATGGTACATATATAAATCTGTACCATTTAACAATATCATTCATTTTGAATCTCCGAGCGAATGTCGAGTAAAATCGACACTGAATGCGCGTGATTATATAATCGCCATTCTCTTCGTACTTCTCGTGTCGTCATTTAAACGTATCTACTCATTTGCACGCCTCCGCGCCGCATCGAGTCGTCAAATTAATTTCCACGAGTCGTTCGGGCATACCATTATTGAATGCGATCTCCCTCTCTCTCGCGCCTTTCGCTCGTTCCCTCGCATCCGATAACAATTCCTCGAGTAAGAAAAATAGAGAATCGGCCACGCGGCGGTTGTCATTTGCAGCCGACGATTATTTTCGCGCCGTTGAATTGCGAATTCGTGAAAAATTCAAGTCTGACAGCGCGTGAAGAGAGTCTCGGAATTTCATAAATATCCAATACATCGATCCGAGTTTTGACCGACGATCGCGTCGGTTTTTTTTCCATTGAAATCGCTCCATCAAAGATATAGACGAGGTGTTTTGTCTTTAGTTTCCCGTGTTTCGTCTTTAATGCAAATGCATTTTTTCTTGAGAGAAATATTTAGTGACACGATAATTTGAATTACTAATAATTGAATATAAGATTTTTTTTGAGATCTTTTAAGCTTTAAACTTTATTTTTTATTTAGTTTCAGAAAGACTCGAACAATATGGTAAATAAAACAGACCGATTTTTGTCTAAAAAATAATGTAATTATATAGTTTTTAAGTCGCTGAATATAATAGTTTTTTATTTGTCTAAAATTGTAAAAAAATGATTAAAATTAAAAGGATCGAAATAAGTGTCTTTTATAATAATATGGTTAGTGACATTTTGTTCTAATTTAATTATTTGTATTAGTTCGTTTCTATTGACTTCTTTAAAATTATTTAGCAAGGAGAATGTTTTAACGACAGTTTAGTGAAAGATATTCCAGCGTATTTTTAATATGATTGTTTCTAAGGTAAAGCATTATACGCGCGCTTGATATTTTTGGATTTGAAGAATTTAATTTTGAAAACAAATAAATAATTCGGATAAAATGTTACTAATTTTATTATTATAAAAAAAAATTTACATCGATACTTTCAAGACAAATTGTGATCACTTTTCTACAAGGTTAAACAAATAAAACTGATATTATTGTATTATCGATTATTCAGCGAAAATCACAAATTCTCGAAAACTACAAGGTTGCATGTATAATTCACGTTACATCTTACCCTCATCATCCTTTAATTTTGTACTTTAATTATTTAGTTCCTCGTGTTGAAAATTTATACATTTTAGTCACGTGAGTAATTTAGGTAGCAGTCATGTAACTTTTTTTCTAGATTGAAAACGTGAAAACTGAAAATTTTTATCATTGAAGTTAATGAAGAAATTTTTTACTTTTCATGTTTCTGTCCTAAGAAAAAAGTTACACGATTGGTATCCAGAACAATATGATAGTTGCAAATTACCTTATCGTTCCATGGCTGGTGTAGCTTACGCCACACCGTTCTCGAAGTTACTCGATGAATGCTTACAGTGCCATTGTCGACACGTTTATCACATCACTGTCAACTCTAGTTGTCGGTGTAACAGACGACGAATGGATGCATTATTTTTTCCACCACGGAACTTTGCATTTTCATCGCCACCGAAATGCGCTGGTGAATCGTTGTCACAGCGAAGTTATATCGATACTCTATTAGCATGACAGATATTTACCAATCAAGAACCATTGCAGAAAAAGAGGATTGTTCTCTCTTTCTCTATTTCTCTCTCTTTCTCTCTCTCTCTCTCTTTATTTCTCTTTTTTCTTGACAGTAGTCAGGAGTGATACGTTATCTACGAAGAGCGTGGAGAAGTGGAAAAAAAAGAAAGGAAGGAAGAAAAAAATCCAAATAATTCTCGTATGAATATTCAATTCGCATCTATGCACCATCTCCTCTCTCTCTCTTTCTCTCTCTCTCGCGTGTTCTCCGATGTATACACACTCCATATCCGTGCGCGGGGTGATTCGCGATTCGTTGCGTCTCGAATGCTCGCTTATATCATAGAGTTGTACAGTTTACTTTTACCTTTTTTTTTTTGTAACTTGCCATTCGTCACTTCAAGAATCTTCCGTACTACTAGAAATGTCTAGGAGGGATCCAAAAATGTCTCGAACTCTTTTCTTCAAAATCTTCACAAGTAAAGTTGAAAGTTTCTTCACGTCACCAAATTTCAAACTTGACGATCGATCGTCCGAACCTGAAATCTATTGCTTGTATCGCGATTCGTCTTTCCCGATGTTCGATGCGAAGAAGAGATAGCGGACGCGAGAGATGCCGTAGGCGAAACTAACGTAATTCGAAAACGAGATTTTTCTCGTGCGGAAGTTCTTGTTCGGCAAGGAGATAATGGATCCGCCGGTAGAAAGGCACCGGTAAAACTTGGTCGTGGAAACTACGAGTTTGAAGTTTCGCCGTTGTGCCCGTGGTTATTTCGCATTCTGAATATGCGATGCGGAGAAATAAATAAATCGACACGCCTCTGAAGAACTTCAGCGCGATAAGTATCACCGTCGTCGGATTTCCCTTTGATCGTTTTTCGAAGAAATTCAATGGTTCGTATTCTTACACGGAAAGAATGATTTTACTGAAGGGATTTAAAATTTTGCTGGATACAGATCTGGAAATAATTTTGTTGGATCACTAAAATAATTTTGTCGAAACCTTAAAAATAATGAGCAATGCTGCAAAAAATTTTGATATTCTAGCAACTAGTTTGAACGTTCTACGTAATTATTTTGATAGTTTAAATTACTTTTATGATTTGTATCTAGCTAAAATTTTAGACTTTCTTTCAACAAAACCGTGTAGTCATTTATACGAAGTAAAATATATATTTTACTTAATATTATGTCTCAAATGATATTTTTCATGGAAATAATTAGTAATATATTTCATCAAATTGAAAAATTTCTTACAATCAAGACAATTCGCAGTTTTATCATTAAGTTCTCTATTCGTCTTCCTTCTTTCAATATTTCTTAGCGATTTTTTTTTAGTTTTCACAAATTAATTGAAGTTAATTGTATTTTTGAAGATGGATTAAAATTAATTTTTGAATAAAGAAAAGTCAATTTTCGCTGATTTTTACGGCAGATGACGCAATTTTCATTTATTCGATTCAGTCTTTAATCGTATAGATTTCACTTTTATTGTCGAACACTTTCCGATTTTCAGCTTGCATTTTTTTATGAGAAAATAAACCGTATACGCGCACGTAGTTAACAATTGCATTGATTTTACAAATGGGGATATTTGTAAGGTATTCGCAGAAACTAATTGTAACTATTCCCATTTAACTTTAATCGCAATTACTGAAAGTACGATGTTACTTTAATTGCAACATCGACCGCTACCTCCGCGAAAATAAATACTTCTCAGTTAAATATTATACATTTATTATTATTTATTATTGATATTATTATTTATTGTTATTATTGTTATTAATTTTATTAATATTATTGTTAATAATTTTGTTGTTATTAATTTTAAGAAAATTTAGTATTTAGTTTAACACATTCACTGCTGCTGACTCTGATCGGAGCCGATTGCCCGATCTAGTTTAATAGTTCAGTTTTTCACTGACATTGGTAGCAGTTAGTTGTGCTTTAAGGCATTAGAAGCGTATGTTATTTAAAATTTTTATTCAACCTAAAATTTTATTATTTTGACAAAAATTTCTTAATTTGATAAAAAAATTAATTGGAGCAATGATCTCTAGCAATTATCAACTGTTTTAAGACTGGCAGTGAAGGTGTTAAAGAAAATAATTTTAGTTATATTTTGTAACTTTTTTATAGGAGTTGATTTCATTATAATAAATTTTAATAGTTTCAAAATTTCAAAGGAATAATTAAAATAATTTGAAAGGAAATCACAAAAGAATTGGAAATTAGAAATGTTTTCATCATTCTCATCATTTATATCTTAAATATCGAAACTTACAACATACATTTTTTTTCAATTTTTGTCGTTTAGACGATTTTACATGACAAACGATGTTCTTGTCGCAAAACCGTCGACACACGCACAAGATTTCTGCGCTAAGCGATTTATAAATAATTTTCGCGCGAGGCCAGCATTATCTCCTGCCTGCAGATTAACTTTTTTCAAGTCATTTTCGAAATTCGCGGATCTCTCCTGAAAGAGAAAGCAATGCAGGAGGCACTCTTCCGGAGTACTTTTTTTGTTGAAGATCGAGAACAAAAAGGATAAAAAGAAAGACAGACAGACAAACAGAAAGAAAGAGAGAGAGAGAGAACTGGAGAGACAGAGAGAACTGGAGAACTTGGCGATATTCACGTTGGAGAGGCTAAATAGGGACGCGCGCTAATCGGATCACCCGGTATATACGTGTGCTTCGAGTGCGGCGGTTCCTGCACGGAACTCTGAAAGTGCCTTCGATCCTTGCCCCGCCAGACTTAACGGCATAGTTTATGAATTACGTTATAATCGCGTTAACATTCCCGTGCCGTCGTGCCATGGCCGCGCTATGCGTTTCTGCGTACGTGCGTCTCACGTGTGCGTGTATGCCGCATCGTCGCGTCCTCGACTCGAGTGGTTGATGTAATCAGATCAGGAGGATCGAGTCTCGCGTTCCATATGCGCTCTAGTTATCGGATATATCTCGAGGATACTTTGTAGCGTGATTTCCGTGTAACGGCATTAGCCTGATCCCCGTATGCGTAAACTTAAACGATCGAAAACGGTTGTGTAAAACGCACGAAGAATTTAGCTGTTGAAACGCGTCGAAGCGGGGATGTTGAATCTGAGAAATATTTTGCTTTGTGCGCGAAATTTTTACCTTTATTTCAGCATTTATTTTGACAATTTGTCAAAACAGATCGATTCCGTGCAATTTTTGCACGGAAAAATGGTTTTGCTGATCTAAAAATTTAGCTAGATACAGATCTAAAAATAATTTTATTGGACCATCAAAATAATTATGTAGAATGCTTAAGCGTTGATGATAATGCTGCAAAAATACATGAAATTTTTTAGAGTTACATTACATACTTAAAAGTAAGTTATATTTATAATCCGTAGCATCCACTTTAAATATAAATATATGTTTAATGTATCGACAAATGATAGATTTAATCACATCTAATTATATCAAACTTATGATATACACGGAAAGAACGATTTTACTGAAATATTTTAAAATTTAGTTAGATATAAATCTGAAAATAATTACCAAAATAATTATGTAGAACGTTTAAACTAAAATATCAAAATTTTTTGTAGCATTATGCCTGTTTCCTGCATAAATATTTGGATGGTCCAAATTTTGGACCATCGGTAATTTTTTCAGATCCATATCCGCTCAATTTTTGAATACTTCAGCAAAATCGTTCTTTCCGTGTACATCATAGGTTTTCATTGTTTTTAAAGTACATCTAATTAAAAAGAGGTAAATAGATATTTAGATTCTTCTTTTAGGTTACTTTCATAAAGGGTTTGATCATAATATCGCAAATTAGAATAATTCACCAATTTGAATTCTAACAAGATTTTATATTTTACATAATGGATTTTACTCTCAGCTTTATCAGTAATAATAATTAATAATAAAATTTAGATGTAACAAAATTTTTATTTTTGAAAAATCATTCCGAAATGCATGAAAAACACGATTTTTTACAATAGTGAATAAAAAAATTACTCGATTAAAAATTTTTATTATATTTTGTTAAATAATGCGTAGCAAATTTATAATTATAATTATATTTTGTAATTATTACTTTATAATTTCACAACATTGTCTGATCGTTTGTCCGACTCATATAAAGTTAGCCACTCAATATTTAAAAAAAAATTAACTTTCTATAGTTCATTTGATTGCTTATCGTTTGCACATATATGCACATTTCGAATTTTCACTTGCACACTTACACAATGAAAAAGTTATTAATAAAACAATTTGGAGAGGGAAGTCAACTTCATTCTAGCCTTCTAACTACGAGCAAATTAAATTGAAATAGTCTAATCAATAGATTTTCGTTTGTACATTCTATAACAGATCGCTTTTTGTTTACATATTCCTAATTAAACAGTTATCAGTTAACAATTAAGGTTTTGAGAATAGTCCACTTCGGATAAATTCAAAACACAAAACAGTTACTATCTTTAAAATAGCATTAATCGGTAGATTTTGGGAATCTATGGATTTCAAATCAATTGATCGTAATAAGATCAGAGGTCAATAAAATTTTCATGTAATAATATATAATATAAGACAAACTAGGACAAGAGTCTTCTGCTGCATTATCTGTTAATTATATCCGTTGCAATGGGTTTATTTTCTAAAGATAATCAATACGTTCAAATTATATCACGAAAATTGGTGTAAAATATAATTGCTCGCAAAAAAGTCACTAAAATGTTACAATAGTCCATTTTTTTAATGTGTGAATATATCTATATAATACTACAATGTATCATAAAAGTGTATAAAATCTATTATGCCATTGACCAATGTAGATTAAAGTAGCGCATTTTTTAGTTCATTATTGTATATCCTGTATATCGCCACCATTCGAATTTATTGCTTGTTAAATCTAACTTTTATTCTCGTGTACTTCGAATTACAGCAACTTAACGATAAGCTTATCATGGCGACCTCAAAGGATATGGAGCCTTGGCTGAAAACTCGCTTTCGACTTGACTGCCGGTTTCAAATCGCAGCCATCTCGACCCACTCATAGCAGAACTTGCGGCTGCCACAACCAAACTGAAAGCCAACCGAACTTATCTTGAAGGAAGATGTAGAACTTTGATACGATCCTTCTAAAATGAAATCTCTGTTCCTTCTTTTTCCTTTTTTTTGTTCTAATTCTTGTTTTATTACCTTTGTTCACAATACGATTCATATATGATCATTGAAAGATAAGAAAATTGTCGACACTTTTATTTTTTTCAGTATCATCATCAATGTTGTGATGGACGTGCTGAAACGATGACATTATCAATAATGCCATCAGCTGAAAGTTGTACAAGGTGAGGCACTTAAATTGAGACACTATCTTAAAAAATTCACAAAAATAATCTGAAACAAATAATAGTTTCACAATTTTCGAAAAAATCGATTTTTTAAAATCATATGGAGATCATCATTATTTTTTGAATGAAATTAAATATAATTTCTTTTACGTAATATGATTCCTCTAATTATTCTAATATAAAAATATCGAAATGTTAAAGTTATCGAAAAGTCAACAATTTACGAGATAATTTACACCTTACACATAAAACTATTAAGATACATTAATTTAAAAAATTAGTAATTTATGAGATATTTTATATTTCATATTAAAATATGATGGAATAAAGTGTGTCATAAAATATAATAAACTATCGATTTTTCGATAATTTTATTCTATACTTTTATGCGTAAAACAAGAGGAATCATATTAAAAATCATATTAAAAAATCACACAATTTAAAAAAATAACGATGGCATCCATGACGATGACCCTAAAAAAAAAATCAATTCTTTTAAAAAATTTTACCACTTTTTTTTTATTTAAATGCCTCACCCTGTATATACAAATAATCAGGAATAAAAATATCTTCCCTGAGATTTTCAGACATAATTTGACGATTGTAATAAATGAAGAAATATAGAGATAGGAGATGGATCAATTCTTTTTGATATCGCAGCACGAGAGATCGTTCTATCCTCCAAATTTTCTTCCTAGTAGTCGAATGACGAAGATCGCGTCGTCGCATGCGAACAACCACGGTAATTTGTTTCGAAGGGCGACAAGTAAATATCGTCTCGACAGAATGGCCGTCCGAAAGTCCGCCGTTTTCGGATGGAAAAAAATATGGTAGACATGAATCGGGGTCTCACTTTCTCTCTCTCTCTTTCTTTCTTTCTCTCATATGTCGTCGTTCAGCGGATCTCTATGTCCCTCGCGTTTTTTCGCATTTTTTCGCCCCTTTCCACCTTTTGGGAAATTTGTACGCACCACCGGTTGCTACGGAATTGATAAATCACTGGTTGGTTTTGAATGATCACGAGCCGTGTAAAACAACGATTTTTTCCACGCGACACACGCGCACCGGCAATTCCGGTTTATCACGCCTGACGCCGCCGTGCTTCTCGGAGCGAAATATGGCGCATGTTATATTTGCCATTATTTTCAGACTTGACGTTAAAAAAGACTGTAAGTGTCAAAAGGATAAAATTTTCAAACTACTTCAAGCATTATTTTTTTATTTCGCAATAGCGTGAGAAAAGACACTTTGAAAAGACGTCTTTGTAGATCATAAATAATTTTTAGATCTACTTGTTTTTTTGGCACACAAAATATTAGATATATCTCCATTTAAAATCTTACAGATTATAGATAATTTATTTTAATTTTATTTTAAAACTTATATATTTGCTTTTTCCAAAAGTTTTACATAATAAATTCACAAATTGCAATCAAGTTCAAATCGAGTTTTTTTGTGAATGTCTTGACTTTTAATAAATTAAGTCTTTACTAAAGAAAATATTAGTATTTTGTTTGTAATTGTTGTTTGTAGTAACAATAGTTTCGTTTGTAGTTCCATGTATTAAAATTATTGAAAAAATTTTGAAATATGACCATCACTTTAGATTAAAAACAATTGTTTATACAGTCAGAATTGTTTATAATTGTTTGCAGTAATTTTAAGTTTATAATTGTAGTTGAGCCGTTAAGAAAAGCATTTTTAAAAATTTCAATATATTTGCAATAAATTAAAAATATAATCTTTTAAGATGTCTTCAATCTTGATTCTAGTTATTTGTAATGATTTTCCAGTCGTTTGTTTGAGTCGTTTAAAAATTAGAACGAATTAACCCTTTGCACTCGAGGCCGTTTTCGCGTGGACTAATTAGCAACTCGAAATGTTTTTAGCGCTTTTGGTGAATTTCTTACCTCTAACTTAAAATGATTACACACACAAATTAACGCATAAAACTTTTATAATCATGTGGTGAGCGAGAGTCACCTCTCGAGTTGCGGCATTAAATCATGTGGTGAGCGAGAGTCACCTCTCGAGTGCAAAGGGTTAACAAATATACAAAATAATAATAATATAAAGACTTACGAAATTTAAAAAATTAAAGAATACAGGCTAATGGGAGTCTAGACGTTGGTGTGCAAAAAAATAATTTGCTTTTAACTTAGTGTAAAATGTAATGTAATTTTCTTATTTTGGACGTTTCCTTTGAGCCATCCTCAGCAAAAAATATTGCAATTTGTTGCAACCGACTTCACGCTCCCAATCGCAGTTTATTTAGAAGTGAGAATTCTGCCCGTCAAGATCAGCCAGCAAGACAAGTGACACGTCTTTCTTATTGCCTGCCCGGGCAACAGAGGACGAGAGATAAAAAACACAATTTTGAGCTTTACAATAAAATGAACAATTTAAAGCAGATCAATCACACAATAATTTTCAACTTCGCAGCTAGACACGGAAGGTTAAATTTTACAAATTTACAAACTAAAAATATTATTTTTAAACAACCCAATTGCAAACGACGGGAAAATCACTATAAACAATTTAGAAATGATTCTAAATAATATGCCTCAAGGGGATTAGAGATATCTTAAAAATTAGCAAAGTTAGTTTATAATTTATTGTAAATATGTTATAATTTTTAAACGGCTCAACTACAAACGACCAAAAAAATCACTACAAATAAATAAAGATGTATAAGCGATTTTTTTTCTCAAAACTAAGTAACAGTCATTTTTTAAAAATTTTATATTTTTTTAATATATGAAACTGTAAACAAAATACTAACCTTTTTTTTAATTAAAGACTTAATTTATTAAAAGTTGGATGCTAAGTTCACAACGATATTGAGTTCGGTTTGTTTTGGTAGTTCAAATTAATGGGACGCGATATTGAAAATAAGCAAAGAATTTCGAGGATATAACTTTTTATGTTTAATCTTGTAAACGAGTAGCCAAATGTCATAAGATCAATTTCTAATTCAAAATACAGACTCTTTTCATCTAAACGTCGATAATTGTAACAATACGGAACAATTTTTATCGCGTGTAAACCTAGCCTCGAAGTAAGCTATTTCGGAGCGACGACCCGCGACAATTCAGACAGCCGGCAGTATATGGCTCTTGATTGGCAGTCAGGATATGGGAAAAACCGCGGTAGACAGAAGGACACTTTTCACTTGTCAGTTTCCGGGTTGGATTCCGGAGATTCCGCGCGCATTGAATGTTCCTTCATGTGCCAATTTATCCCTCCTCCCTCGGGAGTTCTTTTTCTGTTTTTCTTTCTCCCTTCGTTCCACTTTGTCTTTTTCTTTTTCGTCAAACGTACACACACCGAACTCGGCCTGACCACACCGAATGCAGCTGTATTTTGCGCTAGCGGGGTGTTTCTGCTCGTTGCACAATAGACTGGCCTATGAACGTGAAGCTTCGGACTTCCCTGTGGCACAGTGGGTCCTCGAAAGTTCCTAAAAACGCCGAGAAAGACGCGAAAACTCGGCTTGTTGCAATCGACGCACCCTAAAATTTCTACCCATATTCATGCTCACAATAACGCGATACTCGAATGCCATCTGTTTGCTCGAATGCGTATGGCAGCATAATACATGTAACAGACGTGCATAACATTTAGGCATAACGCTTTCATTCGGTATTAGTTTAAAGGACTTTTCGTCCTTTATTTTAGACAGCGTCGACCACAGTTTCGTTTTTTTTATGTTTCAGAATAAGAATTATTTTAATAATAACATGCACGAACGTTAATGTGTGTGTTCGAAAGAATTGAGAGATTTTTCGATAATTTAAAACAATGAAGATGTAAAGATTGAAAAAAAGCTGAATAAAGAAATAAGATGAAATATGAGAGTGTAATATGAGACAGTTTTGTTGTCATATTAAGATCTAAGGTATCATTTCGTGAGGCTGATTAGAGGATTTCCAAATGTAAAATTCCTGACGCGGAAGTTGAAAGGCGGTGGGAAACTGGGAGAGCACATAGCTATGTGAAGAGAAGATGCACGAGCCTAGATATAACGTAAGATCTGGTTTCCGCATGCTCTTCGTCATGAAGGAAAAAGGGCGAAAATGGTGGAGGGGTGACGACGCCATCTATCGAACGAGATATTTTTATCGGATCTTATACCGGGATGAGCGCAAGCCGCTTCGTAATCTCGGCGTTCCCGAAGGCGCGAAAGAGGGAGCAATGAAGGGATTGTAATAAGGTAATAAGGACGGTTCTTTGAGTTGCCGGCGGCGCCGCTGAGCGCCATCATCTTTGTAGAGGATTCAAGGACCAGAGCCATCCGGATATTATCTAAAGCCTCTGTAATATTAATTAACAAGGAAAAATTGTAGATATAAATCAAATTTATGAGAAATAGCAGAAGAAATATCTTATGTTGTAAAATATTATAATTATAATATATATATTTATAAATGTTTATGCAATGTTTAAATATAATTCACATTCCACGGGTCCATGCTTGTATTGAATTAAATGGAAGACACTTTGAACATTTGTTGTAATTGAAAAATTGAAAATAAATAATATTAAATAATAATGAATATTATTTTATTTTTATTAATAAACATTTTGAGCTGTGTTTCAGTATGGATTCAGTTTGTGGACATATGTTGATATGAACTTTTTTTCATATTTTTAGTGTGAAGAGTTTGTACCCGAAGTTTATAATCTTATCTCTTTTAATTACATCTTGTATATATTAATATATTTTTTTATAGATACTTTCTCTCTCTCTCTCTCTCTCTCTCTCTCTCTCTCTTATTATAATGTGATTAAATTTTTTAATCTTTTAAAAGTAATTTATTGTTTTGATAGAAGTATGTAAATAATGTAGTTGCAAAATTTCTGATTATAAAAAATAGAACATGTGATTTATTTTTATTTTAGATAGAGAGATCATCATTCATTTTGAAAGATATATTAGAACTTAATTTTTTTTAATAACAATTAATATGAATAGTATAATAATAAAAACAGCAAAATAAAATATATAATACCACTACATAACATAAATAACGAAGTAATATTCCATAAATTCACAATGGATTTTCCATGATTCAGTTTTTCTTCCATCTTTTCACGCTGGAGAAGACAACAATGAGGGGAATGGGAGAGATGTAGAGAAGGAAACCGGAAAAGTTAGATCGTCTGAGAATAGCGCGGTGCTCCGTTATAGTCGGTACCCAGTGATGACAATAAAGGTGTCGAATCGGAAGCTAGAGAGTCTCCTCGAGGTACCTAAGTTGCCAGATTTCGCGGATTACTGTAATTCCGGAAATATTGCGTCACATACGGGATTTTGTAGGAGAAGTTTCTCGTTGGAATACCCCATAATCTCGATATCTTTCTGGGAAAGCGATGTAAGATGAAGTTAGGGCGACTGTGGAAATTGCGATTCCGGCTATTATCGTGTGATTTGATTATCTACGATCATGCGTATGTTTAAAATTTTCCGTGATGATCCCGAATAATAATAATTTAATAGAGATGATAAAAACATAGTGAATAAACATAATGAATAAAAGTGATAAGAACAATTATTGTATGAACATAATAGAAGTTTGATTAAAATAAAAATAATGTACATATAATATAAGCAACGAACATTATTTTATTTACTTTGTTAATAAAATAATTTTTAAAATTGTATGAATTTGTTATATACAGGATAATCATGAAGATTATCTTTTCTAAATATAAACAGAAAATTGCTTATAAAGGAAAATTTGCAAGTGATTTAACAAATTTTATTTTTGGAGAGAGATTTTTTCCACATTGACGTCTGCACAAAATGTAGTTGCATTTTTCTAAATGGAAATATTTAATTTTTTTACATGAATTGACTTTTTTTATTTTGCGTATAAAAACATAGCTATTGAAAGCATAATTAACATTAATGCATAATTAACAAAAATGTCATTCCGTTATATTCTAGTATAAAAGATGAGATATTTCGTAAAATAATCTTTTTCTGAATTAATTTTGTTTTAATATTTTAATACTTATTTGTTTTAATATTTTATTTTTATAAAAAATAATATTAAAATGATAATACATGATATTTATAAAAATGATTCATAAAAAATGATGAGATGATTTGATTGATGTAAAAAGATAGATGATTGTATTGCAAAAAATGTACATATAATTGCACTTTTCTAAAAAAATTTAATATTAATCAATTTTCTTCACTATTCTATGGAAAATTTTTTGAACGAATATTTTATATCGTCAGAGTAAATACTTTACGAGACTTCACGTTGTATGTCTGAATTAATAAATCATAACGTATCGCATAAACTATGAATTTTTGAATAATTCTGTTCTTATTTTTATATACAAAATGGTCAAATAATGGAGTTTTTATTTTCTTTTCTCCTTATCCTTTAACGATTAGGTTTTATATGTGTCTTTGGCCAGAGAAATCTTTATTTATATTACATTGATATGTTAAAAAAAAATTACAGTTTTGTATTTTGCAAGTGAATCGATATGTTTGCAGAATCTGTTCATAGAAATCAGAAAAAGATTTGTTTATAGAAATAATTCCTTAAATTATGCAAAAATTTTCTCCATTATTTCTTTTTGCATTTAGAAAAGAACTGGAGTTCGTCACAAGTTTTACTAGAATCATCCGCGCATAATGTTCAATACGGAATTTCTATTATCTTTTCTCATATCCTTTAACAATTAGGTTTTTCTATACGACGGAAATATAAAATGACGTCTTTTATTTTGCTGAAAGCTCTTCGTTTTTCCTCGATTTAGAACATCGCGATGATATGTAGCGGAGATACATAACTTTCTCACTGGAATTTCTGTTATTTTCCTGACAGCGTTCCTTTTGTAAAGAGAGGGAGGGGCGAGGTGTAAAATTCGTGAGAATGTCGGAATGCAATAAGCGCGCGATCTTTCGGCTTGCATCAGATTGCCGCGAGACGGGAAGACGTAAAAGGAGAGAAGACTGAGAAAACCAAGAAAAGTTGAATCGATTCAGGATATCGTTCGCGATTACAGTTTCCACATCGTACTTTCATCTCGTGTAACGCTTCGCGTAATGTTCCAAGTGTTTTCTATTGCGAAAATTAAAATTAAATTGCCCAACTCAGATTCTTTTTCCGGAGCATTACAAAATTTCCTTGTTATTGCACGAGTGTTTTTAACGTTCGACATTTCAGTTCAGATTTTTTTAATATCCGTATAACATTCTCGATTCGCGCGAATTCATATCATACGATTAATTGCGAAGCTGATTACGAAGATCTCTCTCGTCAGAATTTGATACGAAGTGATATTTACAGCAATTTAAAACTGTGTAATTGAAGATGATAAGATCTCCATGAATCAATTTTAAATAAAAACACGGTATTCTATATTGAGATGCTGATTAATCAATTAGTTCACGCTTGGGGGAAGAAATGGATTCTGGGGATAGGACAATGGCGAACAAATTATCGGCGAGCGAGCGAGTGGCGCTAATGAAAGCTCGGTCAGTAGAATGGTCGTTGATTGGTTGGTTCGTTGAGTTTCACCGTAACGCGTGATTACACGCTGTTTACATCATGTCGCCGTTTGTATTCTGGTGTATACATTCGTACGTGTAATTTTAGTACGGATCGACTGATAACCCTTCAACGGATAATCATGTCAGAACGATAGGGGTGATCTTGCCCTGTCAAAGGTTGTAACGAGAATCGACAATTGAATCAATATTGCAACTTTCGAATGCGGAAAATTTTGTGGTAACATAAAAACTATTTGAATTGATACAACAGTAAATCTTTTATTGAAAATCTGAATTGGAATTTTTTATAATTTTATTATAAATACAGTTTAAAAAATAAATTAAAAATATTCTTAAATATATTATAAATGTATAATTATAATATATTATAAATTATAGATATTATAAATAATCACTTATGGTAATTATTTTATGATAAAATAGAATGCATCTTTGTATTGAATTGTTTGATATAATATTTTATTTTTTTTGTTTTTCTCCTTTTTTTCTATGAAAATAGAGAGAACATTTCAAATTATATGGTGTAAATACATGGTATAAATACATAATCTTTGATCTAGTTCAGATTGTTTATTGAAAACAATCTGAATTAGAACTTTTATTTTATTTTACTATAAGTGCAGTTTAAGAATAAATTTAAAATATTTTCTACAGGGCTGGAATGATTTAAATCAATTGATTAAAATCAGTGATTTAAATCACGATTTAAATTATTTGATTAAAATTTTAATTGTTAATTTTCATTATAATTTAATTATGCCCAATACTRTTGTGCAGTAATTTTACAAAAGAAAGAAAGATATATGAACATGTATGAACATATTTTGTATATAATTATATATTGGTGTCTCCGAGATTGCTACGTGTCTCGATTTCTTTGTTTCTTTTTTCAATTCTTGTTTCTTGAAATTTAGAAATGCGTTAGGAAACGAAAAGACAGCTAAATTAGTTTTTATATTTAATGAAGTGGATGCGTTCATCTTCGTGAATAAAAAATTATATTATATATGCAAATTTAAGTATTCAAATATATTCATTTTAAATCATTAAAAAATAAGTTTTATTTTATTCATAAAAGTTATTGATAAAAATTAATTTAAAATTAACGATTTTCACTTGACTATTTTGAATCCTATAGTGTTTGAAACTACTGTTTATTCACAATAAATTAAAATTTAGTAARCTTAGTAAAAAAAAAAAAAACAATTAGTCAAAAGTCACAGACTATCTGTTTTTTTGTTCGTATTAGTCTCCCTTCCATGTTTGTTTTAACTTTAGATCTGTTCGCTTCTGACAATCTATTTTGGACTTTCTTTAACATCTAACTGATATGGACTTTCTTTTACATTTGACTTGATATGGAGGAGAGATTAACTCTGATTATTTCACTGAAGATTATTTCACTGAGATCATTTTGTCACTGAATAGGAAAACTGAGTCGAAACGTTTGATCAATACATTTTAATGCTACATTTAAAGTAAGGATATTTTTTTCAACCTCATTATCCACGCTCCTACACCTGCTGAGGCTCTAACGGCATTCTTCAACCTTGATTTAAAAAAAACAACACGTTTATTATTTTGTAATAAAATTTAATTATTTTCTTACTAAAAATAATTAACTTAAACAATAAATCTAATTTAAATAAAAAAATACATAATATTATAATTAAAATTTAATTATAATATCATAATTATACATTTATACAATGTATAATTATATGTATAATGTATAATATAATTGAATATATTTTTACAATATGTAATATTTGAAAATCAGGGCTAGAAAAAAACATGATTTAAATTTAAAAAATCCGATTTAAATTTAAAAAATCCAATTTTTTTTAAATCATGTTTTTTTCTAGCCCTGATTTTCAAATATTACATATTGTAAAAATATATACAATTATATTATACATTATACATATAATTATACTTTGTATAAATGTACAATTATGATATTATAATTAAATTTTATAATATTATGTATACAATAGATAATGTATTATAATTATATTATATTGTATTATAATTATATTATTATAAATGATTATCTATAACAACTATCTATAATAATTATCATGATAAGTATTATAGAATGCACAAACCTTCGCCATTACCAAATATGATTTGATACTTAATAATACTAGTGATTGATTTTAATTTCTTTTGTTTTTCTCTCTTTTTTAAAAATTAGATATCATGATATTAGATATTACAAGTGTATATTTTTCTTCTCGATGAAAATTTTTCTTAGAACTCTTCACGTAATTTTTCATAATTTCTATATATAATTTTATAACATTTTCGAAAAAAATTTCTCTAACTTTTTAATAGGAATTAAAATACTTTTTAGAAATACTGAGAAAAATCTACATTTTTAAAAATAGAATTCTTTATATATATATGAATTCTAAAATATATTAAAATATGTTATTACTCATGTAAAATATGTTAAATTATATTATTACTCATTCTAATTTCCGAAAAAAAACTGACAATCTGAAGAAATTCAAGATTATGATGTTCTTTTTAGATATATTCATAAATTAAAAATATAAAAAGTTCTTAAAAATATATTACGAGATTATGAGAATCTTCACCAAGATTTATACAGAAAATGTTTGACACCACTGTTAAGATAGATGATACGGTTTGACGGGATCTTTCTTTGATCGCATTATCTTATCGATATACGCCACTCGAATTTGTTCAAGATTACGTTCCTAACGTCAATTTCTCGATTGTTATCAGTCAACCATCGCTACGGCACCGATTTTTCTTTTATTCCTTCCGCGCTTAGTCATTCGGCTGTACGTCCAATCTTAATTGGCTGTCGACGGCTTTCCGCGGTGTATCCGCGTTATTCTCCCTCTGTCCATCTCTCAGCCGAGCGAACCTCGCTTTAATCGGGATTTCCCCGACAATGAGTGGAGGCGGCGCGCGTTCCTTCCTTGAGGAAGTGGAGAAGTGGTAAGAACGAGCTGTCGATGGAAGAGTTGGGTTAATTAGCGGGGTTCGTCGGCCGGCGCGTCTCTCCCTTCGTCTACTCACTTCTCTTTGCGCAACGTTTTCCGTAATTTTCTACTACCCACGAGGAGCGATTTCAACGGCGGATAATAGATCCCGAGCGAGAAGGAAGAAAATAGAGGAACTCCATATCTGAGTTTGGTTATCGCTTCGAATTTTCGAAATATGCATGTTCCGTGTTATTCTTGATAAAAAATTAAATTTTATTCGAACGCGAAGTCAATTTTAGCGCGATCATTTATCTTCTGCACCCCTTTACTGATCGAAAAACTCCTTGGAAACCTCAGCGATTTCCATAATTTGCGCAGATACTTCATAAAATATTCAGGTTTCTTTCTTAATGAAATTAACTGAATCTCTTCGCTATCTCAAACCTTTTTTTCATGCGTCGTGACCCATCGATAATGAATTATATTCTGCGGCGACGAATTATGCGAATAAAATAAATTCGATGATTAATTTGCATTCTACCACTAATCATCGAGAGAAGGATCGGATTGATGGAGCGCCGCTTGACGTCTTAAAGCGGCACGATCTAAGTACATACAAGCGGCACGCGCTATCAAAAACCGGCTGGACGAGATCGCTCCCGTGGTATCCGTATTGACGTGGCGCGGTTATGGCCACTTAAGAAGCCAGGAGACCACACACTCGATGGTTGATATGTTCAAAGAGAGAGGCGAAGAGACGAGACGAAATGAGACCAGACGAGACGAGGAGAGCGCGAAAGACGCCTTTGAAAAGCGCGCATTCAAGCGGTCAAGCTCGTCTGAGAAAAAGGCAGAAGATTAGGATCGGCGTTCCGAATGGATTAAGAATGACTGAGAAATTTCCCTCTTTAACACCAAAGCGAGATCTTCCTCGATTTGCGGTGTTCAATTACGTGTTTCATAAGCTAGAATCCAAAACAAGCGCTTCTCAATCGTAATTATGTGTAAGAAAAAATCTCTTTTTCGCGCGTCGCTCTAAATTTGTTGATTTGTTAAAAATTTTTTAATTACGTCCAAATAAACGAGATAATAAAGATTTCTTTTATAGACAAATTTCTGAAGTTTCTTTCGCTACTTTCAATTGTATATTATTGAATTATATAGTAATTTCGAGAAAACGATATGTGTCACACATCTAACACCTGATCGATCACGTGTTTGAACTTTGTGATTGGTCCTCGTTAAATCCGATTTCAAGAGCGAATCTCGTATCGGTCGCTCGACAGATCACGTTATGTATGACTAATATCTGTACATCTTAAAGTTAAAGAGACAAGACAGATAATCGCCTGATTATACTTCCTTCCTATTTTATAAAATTTCGTTCCCGACGACGAATTTTTTAATTACAGCGAATTGCGTTAAAACATAAGAAACTTTCATTATTCGATCAAAACAATTGAACGTATGTAGCCAATATATTAGGTTGAAATAAAAGTTTGTAGCATTTTTTGAGTGAAATTCAAAGATGTTTCGCGATTTACGTCTCCAAATACTTTACAACGCTTATGAGATATGTGGAATATCTCTGCAATGTCCTATATCGTGTGACATGGATTATTTTCAATTATGATGGTTTGGTCATCATCAACGCTACAAACTTTTGTTTTCCAACCCAATATATTGCACGTCACGATGCCAAAAAAAAAATATTTACGATGTTAGTGCAATTAGCAAAATGAGATCTGCAATACTTTCAGTATTTGAATAACTTCCAAATTGTAAAAATATTAAATTAAAAAGGTCTCTTAGCATGCCAGCAAAATTCCGTGATATATCGCCGAGAAATACATATCATGTTCACCATTGAACGTTTAATATTTTCTTTCGCTCCTCGTAAGTTAGTATATTATTCACGACCCGTGAAATGTACGTATTAGCTGTACTCTATCAATAATCAAGAATTTACCGCGCTACCGATATGAATCATATAATTAAAATCTGTCAAATGTGTCGGAACAACCGGCAAATATTTGAGCGAACGTTATTTGCCGAATTCTTCATTTGTCCACGTCCCGCTCAAAATTTCCTTGACACGTCAAAAGCGCGCGGAAGCAATTGGTCTACGCTGACGATAATTAAAGCCGGAACTGTGATATATATTTGTGAACGACCATTATTTGCTGCATGCTGCGTATTTATCGCCCTGGCTCGATTCGATTCATTTGCGGAAATTAGTTTCGTTGCACTGCTCGACTGGCGTCAATGAGTGCAAAAGTGAAACATTTATTTATAGATTACTATCTAAATAATAAATTACGTCTAATCTATCGTTTCGTTAATCTTTCGCAAATTGAGTTTTTTAATGTTTCTAAAAAATATCTATTTTTTAGCGTGCACGAACTTACATTTCTTCATTTAAAAGAGTGACGTTAATTTTAGTTATAATTAATGGTCAACTACTTGTACAATTTTTTAAGAAAAAAGTAAAAGTAATTTAACGAAAATGAAGCGGAGCTTTTAAGTTCGTAATAATTTATGATGACTTAATAATAAATTAATAATTAATATAAAAATCCCTAATCGTTTGGATGTATCTTTACATGATAAAATATCGATTGATTCAATATCACAGTCGCATATTTGTTCGGATTCAAGCACGACAAGCTTCAAGTTACAAGTTCGTAGTATTATTATATTTCGCGAACGTGCAAATTAATTTCGGCTTATCTGTCATCCATCGCAATTCATCTTTTGCACTTAGAAATCATGCACTTCACTTATAATTAACTCACAGAATTTCCGATGCCTAAGCATGCTCGATTCGCTTTATTGCGACTTAACGTTTGCAAATCTACGGCAGCGGACCGAATTTCCTGACCCTCGCAATATCCGCGCGAAGGAGGAACAAGGAGAACGCGCGTTTCGAATTGCAGAGTACGATACAGGGCCCCAAGTATTAGCGAGCTAACGAGCGCGCTCAGTTATTTGAAAGGCAATTCGCGCGCAACCGATTAAACAATGCGACACGGCACCGCTTGACAATGTAATTGCAGAGTATCCGGCCGATGGTTAACCCAGCCCGGTCAGGCTACAATCCTCTCTAGTTTCAATCGAAATCGGACGATCATTTCAACGGTGTCGAACCACACCGCTTTTCGCCGTGAAATCGATTGCTCCATTTTTACATATCTTATATTTTTTATGTTATTTCATCGAAAAATCAGTTCTAGATTTTTTGAACTGATAAAGTGGGTATATAGTTGGAAAATTGTATTAAATTTAACATATTTTACGTTCCAAAATGTCCAAATTTTTGTGTTATATTAATATGTTAGAAAGTAGCACAAACATTATTAATTATATAATATAAACAAAATTAAAAACAAAAAATGTAACATTTTGACACAATTTGGAAACAAATTGTGGAAGCCTATTTTTTCAATAAAATTACCACTTATATATGTTAAATTAACTCATACATTCAGATTTTATTTATTTATCTAAAATTTATGTTTTAAAATGGTTTAAAATGTTATTTTTATGTTATTTATTCACTTACTCATAAATTGTGTTGTTTTAACGAAAAAGTATTAAATATCATTTTAACACAAAATATTTAAATAACATAATCATAATTATGTTAAATTAACATTCAGGTTAATACTTCATCAAAAAAAATTTTAAAAATTGGTTTTAAGTACAAGTACAAAATATTTTTTACTATGCATAGATAGCCAAGAAGAAGCGAAATTTGTTAAGCTTACAATTTTTATACGAAGATAGTAGGGGGGAACTGAGTAATATCAAATATCACTTCCAAGTCTTTTTATGTTTTTAAAACTATCTCGCTTTTAGGATTTGCCAACGCTGCACCTGAATTTTTCCGAGCTCGTGGACTTCGATTTCTTTCGATAATATACGTAGAAATTTATACGGATCGAAACAGAGCTGAAAGAGAAATTTCGGCGCGCGAGAAACGTTTGAGAATTAATCGAACAAGCCATCACTGCGAGCGTAATACCAACGAGACATCGTTGGTTTAATTCCGGAATTGTCTACATTGCACGCGTAAGTGCGTTCGACACATGTCGCTCGAATAGTTCACCGCAGAATGCTAAGCGTACGTACGTTCGCATAGCCGAGAGTGCGTAACTTGACAGCACGTGATTTCGAGTGGTCACGATACGATGCAACGCAGTGCCGTGCATGAATAGTCCATCCACGATTAATTACGCGATTGACCGTCTCGTTAAGGCAAAGAAGCGTAACGTTAAAATATGTGATTTTAACCATTTAATTATCGCAGTTATCGCAGGTAAAGATGTAGATTGGTAGATAGCATACGGCTGATATCAAATGGAAATAATTATATTCATAGTATATACAGGTTGTCTCATAAATACAATATCTTATGCAATATCTTAACGTTTTTGGAGATTAATCAAAATATATGAATATAAATTTGTTTTTGCAAAACTAATCTGAAAAAAGTCAAGATGAGCAAAAAAGATTGTAAGTAAAAAATAATTGAACATTTATTTCCAAATATAAATACTTAGTTGGAACAAAAAATATAAATATAAATATTCAGTTTTCGACTCACAGAGTCTTCTTCAGCTAATAAAATCAGATCAGAATTAGCATAATAATTAAAAAAATGAATAAATAATGAAATATAAAAAATTCAGTAAATACATTTAAATAACATCAAAAAGAAGATGGAAACAAACGAAAAGAATAAAAAACGTCCACATAACGAACATATACATCAATAATCTGAGTGAATTAAAAATGAAAGAATAAAAATGAAAATCTGTAGTCCATTTTTTGGTTAATAATAAAAGAGTTCACAATGTGATAGTCAGATTATATAAATTTTTTCGGTTTCCCAACTTCTGTTTCTTGATTTTGAATTAAGTATTTTATAAAATTCTAGTATTTTATAAGATAATTGGACTCAAATTATATCATTGAATTATGCGATAGTAGTACAATAGTTCATGCAATTATAATTATTCATTGGAACTGATATTTGAGACGCACTTGTTGTAAAAGATGAATATAAAAATAGAATATTTGTTGTAAATAGATATTAAATTAAAAAACTGTACATATATATATATATATATATATATATATATATATATATATATATATATATGTATATAGGATAATGTATTGTACCTTTTATGCACAGAATAATGAGATGAATCAACTGGTGTAAAAAAAATATATAATTGTTTTTCAAAAAAATTATACAATTTGTATTGTGCATCTACGTATCTTTTTTCAAAAGATACATTTAAAAAAATTAATACCTCCAGATAGAGATTTATACATATATATATATATATAATATTATAATATGGATATGAATATTTAGACTTTGTGCAACTCACTTATGGAAAAAAAGATGCAGGTAATTAAATATCATTAACCTTTAAATATTTTTATATTTTTGTCATAAAAAGATATAGTAGCTCTTTGGATTTTTGATGATGCTCTGTATGTAGAAATGAATTTTGTTTATAATAAAAATGTCTCTTGCTCTAGAGATATTAATATTTTTCATAACTTTCTAAATTTTGATGTTCTATACATTTTGATAGACAACTTTAGCAAATTAAAATTTTGTTAAATGAAAATCTGCTTTAAGTTAAACAATTAATTGAAATTATTTATTGAGAGATTTATTTAAATGTTAATTAAATTTATATTTTTTGTTATTGTTTAAGTAATAAAGACATTTTATATAAAAAATTATCTGTTTTAGAATGCGATTGTTCTTCACTTAAGGGATCTCCCTGCTTTGACGCACTAAAAATAAAATGATTTTTGGAAATTAAAAAAAAAATCTAAAGTATTATAATTCCAAACTTTGTACATTTATTTAAGTATATTTCAAGACCATTCTTAATTTTTTTTATATAAAATTTTATATAAAAATATCGAATATATTTGATGTTATAGTAGACTTATTGAAAACACCTTAGAAGAACGTTTGTCCATGGCAATAGTGATTCCATGCATTATGTACATCTGAAACAAAAAAAACAAACAGATTCTCTTAATTTGAGTGTGACTATGGCATGAACTAGAATAAACTAAAAATATTGAAAAGAAAAAATTTAACAGGATTAAAAAAAATTTTTTTTCAAATTTTTGAAGAAAAATTGTTTTTTTGAACCGCAAAATTCGAATTTTGAAAATGATGACTTAATTCTAGTTCATACGAAAACAAGACATGTTCTTAACATATTATCAAAATTTTAAATCATTTGGTTCAGGAGATTTTGAGATATTGCTGTCACCAGCTCGAAAAATGTTGTTTTGAGAAAAACGTGTTTAAAGATTCAAATACTATTTTACAGTAGCAGTATATTGGATATGTTGCAGTATACAAGCAATAAATCATATGTACAATTAATAAGCTAGTTCAGGATCATAAGTACATTTTCCTCTTTCTCGTAAAATTCTTTCAGCTGCTCGTTTCTATGAGAGCGCCAAACGCTCGATTTTTACATGCACGCCACTATCAAGGCTTATAGCGTTGTGAGTTTTTCGAATTCAGCTCTAAGATTTTGGGAGTAAATTTTTGATATGTCAAACTATAAGAAAACGCAAAAAAAAATCGATTTTTTTGACAGGTCAAAATAGGG
The DNA here is from genome assembly GCA_037157785.1 of Cephalotes varians. Classification (NCBI taxonomy): domain Eukaryota; kingdom Metazoa; phylum Arthropoda; class Insecta; order Hymenoptera; family Formicidae; genus Cephalotes; species Cephalotes varians. The sequence continues at coordinate 685,916 of JANQDE010000076.1, forward strand.
AGACCCCTTAAATTAATGATAGAGTTATTTGTATAAATTTGTATTTTTTTTTTAACAATAATACAAATAATAATTATATTGTTTAATGTAATTTATGTTAATAATTAAAAAAAATATTAACATATTAATATTATGTAACATTATATATATATATATATGTATATATATGTATATATATATATGAAACACTAATAGTAATATGATAATTATATTAATATCATACACACAAAGTGATGTGTGTGCGTGCGTACGTGCGTGTGAAGTTGGCACTTCACTTTGCACTGTAAGTTATGATATAAGTTCTATTTATTTCCGCAATAATACAGTTCCTAATAGATTATAGCAATCATTCCATTGAATTAATTAAAAATTGAATTAATTAAAAAAATGACACTTTGAAAATATAAACTATCAATTTCCCATGGTAGTTCAAGTTTTGAAAAAATTGATTTTAACTATAAAATTCTATAGTTCTCAATAGTAGAAGAGTTCCTGATAGGTTTTAGAAAGAGCTTTTCTAACTTTTTAAATTTTTAACTTTTTAATTTGTAAAATTTTTAAATAATTTTTAAATTCGACCGCTGGCATCTTACCACAAGAATAAATTATCGCATTATGGCGAGTTCTAGTCAATATTTTTAGTCAATATTTATAGTTCTAGTCAATTTATATTTCTAGTCAATATTTATAGTTCTAGTCAATATTTTTCGATAATTCTATAATAGTTTCAACGCTTTCCATGAATTTTGTCGATAGATTCGGCTTTCAAGTATTTTTAAATAATTCTTCAATTCGAGCGTGGACATCACCGGGAAGTGCTAGCACTTTCTTTCGTTTTCTTTTCAGTTTTCGATAGTTTCTACATAGTTCCGACCATATTTGTTTTGAGAGAAGAGTTCTAGTCGTTAAATATTTTTAAACAAATTTTTAAACCGATTGCTGACACATCTATGAAAAGTATGAGGTTAATAGTTCCGATTGTTTTCTCTCTTCGTAGTAGTCGATAAATTTTACAGTTTCGACTATTTATATATGTTTTGAGAAACGCCAGTCAATAGTTTTTAAATAATTTTGAAACCCATGCACTCCTCGTCAGAAGAGTAAAGAGTACCATGTTATTGCGAATTCTAGCTGACTTTTCTGATAATTTTGTAGTTTAAAAATATTGAAATGTTCACGGCTCTTTTTTAAAAAAATATAGATAGTTTTTTGGAGAGATTATGTGAGAATTATATCTAGAACTGTGATGAAAACGATTAGAATTGTTAGTATTGCATACTTCCCGTACGTGAGGTACCAGCGGATTAAAAAATTGTTTAAAAATGTTTAATGACTGGAACTCTTCTCTTAAAACGAATATATAGTCAGAACTGTAAGAATTATCGAGAACTTTCCTTAGAATGTAGTGCTAATGCTAGTGCTTGGATTAAAAAATTGTTTAAAAACCGGAACTGTTGACAAAATCCATAAAAAACATTGGAACTATTGTAAAAAATGCTATAATGTTGACTAGAACTATAATACGATACTTTATTCTTGTGATGAGGTGTCAACGATAGGATTTAAAAATAGTTAGAGGCCAAAATTCTTTCTAAAACCTATCAGGAATTGTAGAATTTTTCGAGAACTATAAAATTTCATGATTAAAATTAATTTTTTGGAAGTTGACAATGCCATGGGAAGTTAACGCCTTATATTTTTAAAATGTCATTTTTTTTTATTAGTTCGGTAGAATTATCACTATAATCAGGAACTATAGAATTATTGCGGGTGCAAATAGAACTTATCATAACTTGCGGTTTAAAAATATTAGGTGTCAACTTCCTGTGGTATCTCGAGTTTCGAAAAAATTGATTTTAATCTTGAAATTTTAATTCTTGAAAAGTTCTACAATTCACAATACAATTCACGCAGTATTTTTTATATGAGAAAAACGGAAAATATTTTGCTAAAATATCTAAAAATTTAGCTAAATACAAATCTGAAAATAATTTTGTTAGATCATCAAAATAATTACATATATAAGACGCTTAAATTGATTGCTATATAAAATATCAAAACTTTTTGCAACATATTGCTCATTATGCTCGAGCATTTTACATAATTATTTTGATGGTCTGACAAAATTACTTTCAGATCTGTATCTAGCTAAGTTTGTAAATATTTTGGCAAAATCGTTCCGTAATAGTTACAGATAAATAAAAATGTCGAACTGATTTTTCTTAAAATTGATAATTCGATTGTTTTTTAGTTTCAAGATAAAGACAGGTTGTCAGAAAGCTGCGACTCCTCTCGATATCTGATATCTTCTCATGTTTAAGACAAATGTTACCGGCGTTAAGTTGCATCGTCTCATTGTTCCATAGAATTGGCGGCGACTCGTCTCTCCATCATCCTTTGTTTAGGGAATTTTGAGGGACCTAGTAGTTTGTTTAAAACGAGGTCAGAGTCGTGGTAGCGTTGAATCGCATTCTCAATTCCTTCCTTGTCTTTTTAAAGATTCACGTCGGTGATCGAAGGAGGAATTGCAGGATGAGACGAAAAAAGGAGACATAAGTAAGAGGAAAGAAACAGGGAGATACCTTACAAGATGCTTTGCGGCGTCGCCTGTCGCGTCTTCTACCAGACATGAAATAATATGCAAATCGTCGTTCCGCAACTGTATTCAATCTTCATTAAGGATGTATTACATATATTTTAAAAACAATAAAAACATTATGTATGAAAAAGTTACGAATTATTCTAGATCACATTTAAAAATAATACAAAAAATTTAGCGGAGATTTAGTATCTGGATAAAAAATTATTTTAATAAAAAGTATACGTGTACTTTAATGGAAATGTAATTAAGAAATAATTTTTATAATTTATTTAAATGCTTTAAGTAAATAATTTATTTATTTATTTATTTTTTGTTAGTAAAAATTAAATTATTTTAAAATATAAAAATTTTTTGTATAAGTATTTTAAGTATTGATTTATGCAAAGCTTCATTGTGATGCAGAGATTATTGTACTCTCTAAAATTTATTTATTTATTTATTTATAGAACAATTAATCTCTGTATCGCAATAAAACTTTATATAAATTGAATACTTATACAAAAAAAATTGAGATTTTTGTCAGTTTTTAATAATTTAATTTTTGATAACATAAAAAGTACATAAAGTAAATAAGTATAAAAATTTGTTGTTAAATAAAAATATTATATAATGTTATTTACACACTTTTTATATGTATATATATATAGTTTGTTTAAAATATAAATAATAATTAACATTATCAGTTTCAATTTATTTTACAATAACTTTATGAGTGATACAGTCTTAAATTGTTATAATATTATGATCATTTTGAAAAATTTTGTGTTATTTTACGTTTTATGTTATTTCTCCTTTATTTAAATTTTATATTATTTCTCTCGCTTGTTGTGTTTCATTTTCAAATTTATTTTTAAATTCACCAAACTGCGCGCCGAATAAATTTTCGGTCTTGAAATACAGTCTTAAGTTGAATAAGAATAGTAATATTCATGATATTAAATTAATAATCAATTTAATAATAATGATGCAAATAGCATCTTAATTCCTTTTCCCAAATACTGTAAAGAATTAATTTAATATCGTGAATATTGCTTCTTGTTCAACTTAAGATTGTGTTTCAAGACCGAAAATTTATTCAACGCGTAGTTTGGTGAATTTGAAAAATGTATATAAATTCACACAAGAAACATTTGCACGAAGATATTTCACAGCAGTGCCTCCTTTCTTCTCTTTGTCGTTTCTCTTGAGCTGATCCGTTTTTCCCTTTTATCGCGGAACACAAATTTCATCGTCGCGCCGCTAATGTAACAAATAAACGAAATTATGCACGGCCATCAAAAACACCGTCGATCATCTCCTGCCGTACGCGTCTTCTCTTTTCCTTTTAAGAGCCTCTTTGTAGCCATTTTGTTTCTAAAATTTTTCGATCCGACTCTTTCTCGTTCTTTATGAGTTTTGCTCGGCCGTCAACGACGTCTCGAGGAGATCGTAATTCCACGCGCCTGTGTAATAAAATTCGAATTGTCGACGAACAAAGCGAGGGATTTCTACCGGATAAGTTTCCCCTTTGGTTTTTTCCTCCTCCACCTCCTCCTCCTTCTCTTCCTCCTCCTCCTCCTCCTCTTCTTCCTCCTCTTCCTCCTCTTCCTCCTTTTTCCTTTTTTTCCGAACGCGGATTCGCCTTTCCCTCGCTCTTTTCGAAACTTTCTGCTAAGCCTTCCCTCTCGGATCCATCGGTTGCGGCCATTGTTATTCGCGGTGCAAATTATAGCAGGGGTAATAGTGCCTCCTCGCGCCAATCTCCGTGCCTTCGGCAGCGACTATCCGACGCGGAGATGACGCTTAATTGCTTAGTCGTGTCGAGTTCGCGTGTTAATTGATTGGATTTCTTAGGGGAAACTTTCCACCACGATCGGCCGCTTGAGTGCGATAGTATAATAACTCTCTCTCGAGATCGACGGCCGCGATAACGATAGCGAAATGAATAAATTCACCAAACGGAACAGAGACGCGAGAAGTTTTCTAAGATTGCAACGGAACCGCATCAACGATGATTGCTCTTTGTTAATCGTGGCTGCGATCTTCTGATTCAATGGAACATCGAAAAAATTCGCAAATGATTGTCAACAAATCTTGATATGACTTATTATATTAAATTCTCATCAATCGATCTCGACATTCTGTTAGCACACTAAATATATTTATAAAATCGTAGAATAGAATAAAGAATTTTTTGAATTTGATAACAATAAATAAAGTTAATATTATTTTATTATTTTATATAATATTATTATATTATTTTAATATTATTTTTTTATGGCAATTAGAATTTTATTATATTTTGAGAAACCGTATCAAAATTTAATCTTTAACGAACGTACATTTAGTCGATCTGTAGTACAAATGTATATGTTTAAATTTTGCGCAAAAACTGTCATCAATTAATTAATAAAAATAATACTTAAAAAAATAGTAAACGAAACTATTTGCAATTTAATTTTAAGAAGTGTAATTTTAATATAGAAGTGTAATATTAATATACGAAGACATTCTCTCCAAGTTAGTGGTTAACACAATGAAAACTCGTTGGTCAAAGGGTCAAAGACTTGACTCAACATTTAATTAGAGAAATTGAATAGATAATATATATATATGTATCAACGGTATTGATTCGTGTCGTCTTGTAAATCTTTGTCACGTTATTTACATATTGACTCACAGGCTCTATTAGGAAACGACCAATTTCGCCGATGCGCGTTGATAAATCGCGAGAAATGAGAAATAGTGGCAGCGCCGCCATATGGAATGCATAACGGGGGATGTTCTGAGGAAAGGATGGGCGACAGAGGTTGGGAAAAAAAATGAAGACATCGTGCAGCTTGCGCGGGGGAGATCTCTGGGCCGGTGCCCGGTGTCGCAGAGGCAAGAAAACTCGTGTACCGTGGATTAACGACGGCACAAATCATCGGCAGCAGCTTGCACCCTGATTCCGAGGCCCTTGCTCTAGCTTTGATTGAAAAGAAACGGGATTTAACGTCTCTGCGACGAGACAGAGATGAACGACTCGACTATAATTCAGAATAGACGCGCTCGGTGCGATCGCGCTTACTGAGGAAATAATTGAAGCGAGCCTCGTTAGCGAATTAATATTTTCATCGTCTTTGTGATTATTCCTTGAGGATCTTCATCTTTTAATTAGCTTAGCAAGAGCTCCTTATTGGCTTTCCCACGGTTGGCTTTACAATGCTTGCGATTAGAACTCAAATAGTTAGAACAGAATATCTCAACACGGATTCAGGTTTCAATGTTTTAAATAGTAACAAAAATTGATATTTTTTATTGGAATATGAAATAGAGGCGCGCGAAGATAGATTTAATATTTTTACTGCATAAATTACTAATAATTTGATGAATATATAATCATCCATGTGACTCACAGCAATATGAATAAAGTATCGATTTCATGGATCTCTTTCTCAAGACTTCTCTTTTCTACACGCAAATGGCATTAAATTTGAAGCAAGTTTGAGCGATTTGAGTAGTTCTTCTCTTTTTTTATATTTTCTCATTACAAATCATCATGAATTATAGTAGCTTTTTTATGTGATTCTCTCTCTCTCTCTCTCTCTCTCTCTCTTTCTGTTTATGTATTACATATTATGATATTTATGTATTACATATTTTATCTTCTACATACTTTACTGTATTTCAAAACAAAATTCGGCTTTGGTGAGTGATTGTAAGTTACTAGCAGGGATGTTCTCCTGTGCGAGACGCGCGGTAAACGATCGCGGCTCGCAGGAGCGCGACGGCAAGAGCAAAGAATGGAAAACTGTTCTCCGCGGGATGGTGATCTTCCGCTCCCAGTAACTCCGGTGGAAGGAAGAAAAGTCGCGTGTCAGGGGGATTAACTGCCGCACAAATCATCGGAGGCGGTAACTAGCAGGCCGTGCTCCCTCGTCTTGGGCTGCGCGAGACGGGAATTCTAGAGCAGCGAGTACTCACGACGATTGCTCCGCCATCCGTTGCATCAAGCGTATCCATGGAGATTTTCGATATACGAGGGCCTCATCGGTTCTGAAACAACATACATTCGCGGTGATTGGTGATTGGTACCTCGTACTTTAGGAACGTGACCGCATGACACGCGGCTAGAATCGTCGGAATTTATCGTACCGCTTCCTTCCTTTCGATCGATATAATATAATAGCGGCAGCAAAACGCGTGTTATCGGGAATGATTAATCATTGCGCCTTTCGAATCATTTTTTTATCCTGAAAATAGGATTATACGTGGAATTGCAGAAATGGATTGTTTAAATGTTTTCAAACCGGAAATATATTTCTAGGAATTTGCACAGAAAGAACAGTTTTGTTAAAAGATATAAAATTTTAACTGGATACCGATTAAAAAAGTAATTTCATTGAACTATTAAAATAATTAAATAGAATACTCAAACTAGTTGCTAAAATATCAAAATTTTTTATATTGCTCATTATTTTTAAGGCAAATTATTTCCAGCAAAATTATTTTAATGATCCAACAAAATTATTTTCAGATCTGTTGTAATCAGCAAAATTTTAGATCCCTTAGCAAAATCGTTCTTTCCAACGTGTACCGATTAGAAAATTAAAAAATCGAGACAAATTACTCAATAAAATTATTAACTACAAGAATGTAATTGAATTGAAGAATCTTAAACGTACATTTTCTTTTTATTCATTGATTATTTTCTTAATAATAAAATTTTCTATGGATGTACAAAATGATGAATGAAATTGTAATTTGATATTGGTGTGCGTACATAACAAATGTATATGTATGTATATATATACATATATATATATATATATATAGCATAATCCGTAGAACTTTTAGAATTTAAGTTATCGCAAATTCAGACACTGACTTTAAGTCTAAAATCGACTTTTAAGGTCCTTATGGATAGCGAAAACTCTGAAAAAACATGTACCAATACTCGCTAGTACGTTTTCCAAAGAGAAGTTCATGTAAAAAAGCCGATAATAGAGTAAACTAAGGAATTCTTAGAAGATACTTTTGCGAATTTTGTTACTTAAACTGATTTTTAAAAAATAACTTTTGGCCAAAATCTTCGCATATTTTTTTGAATAATCTTGGACAATTATACATCCTAAAAACATTGTTATGCAAGGTGTGCACGTTATCTGATTAAATTTAAAATTCAATATTGACGAGTAACTCAGTTTTCGTGAAATCAAAAATCTGCGTAATTTCCTTATTTAAAAAAATAACTTTCTTTTTTTTATATTTAAATATYTGARATTTGTTAGTYTTGAATAGAYGAAKCAAATGCTTTTAAAGCGATATCTGTGCTAAATAAAGATGAGAAGTTATGAATTTTTAAAAACAAGTCATTTCGATGGACCATTAGTTACTAAATTGTCATTTTGTGTTGGCACACATAAAAAATGATTAATTAGCATATTATAAGATAGG
>JANQDE010000076.1:696294-711122 GCA_037157785.1 Cephalotes varians
TATATATATATATATATATATATATACATATATATACATATATATACATATATATAAACAAACATAATATAAAAACATAATATAAACACACACACACACACACATCAATACCAAATTACGATGTTTTGTACATCCATAGAAGATTTTATTATTAAAAAAATAATCAATGAGTAAAAAGAAAATGTACATTTAAGATTCTTCAATTCTTTCAATCCACAGAACACATTCTTGTAAAAGTGTATGTATATATATATATATATATTTGTTTATATTTGTTGAATTCTCTTTATACTTTAGCCTCTGCGACTTTTACAGAAATGTGTTCGAACCCAAAAATCGATATTTTTTGTACGTGCGTTATTTATTTTTTCTGCTATTTTTAATAAGATGCAAAGCCTAACTCTCGTCGCTTAATGGTATTTTGATTTCATGTTTTCATTGACCGTCACGCATCGATTTTGTCGTTTTCCGCCGCGCGTTGCCCAACTTCAGAGACTCGCTATTATTAGCTGAATGTTTATTCGCCCTCGTCACCCTTGCATGGTATGATGCTCCGTCTCGCATTCTATCGGAAACGTCATATTGCATGCCACTCTCATTGAACATAGTCAAGTCACGCAAATATTTCCTTCAATAACAAAACTTAATCAATTTTAACAATATAACTATCGTTGTTGCCAACTCCATCAATTATACACTTCTCTTAATTAGCTCACATTTTCTTAATTTGTCACATGTTTTTAATCTTTTATGCTAATCAACTCGTAGATTACTAATACTACATACGTAGATTACTAATTACCATAATGGCAATTATCTGATTTGACAATTATTATTAAGCAATTATTGTTTTATTACCTGTTTATAAAATATTTCTATCGTTAGATTTTCAAAGACGCTTTTTATAGTGTGCTTTGTGTATACCCGACGGCGTATTTTATTTCCGAAGAGGGCAAGTTGTCGCGCGACGTTAAGTTTTACCGAAGAATATCACGAAATTACGGTAAAGATTCCGACCTGAGGGCAGAGAAGTCAAATTCGATTAGCGCCTGGCAATATCTCTTCGTTCTTTCATGTCTGGCGCGAAAGCGTTGGGCTTGATCCACAAAGTTATTCTGTTCTAGATGCCTGGAACTTCTTGTTGATCCGATTAGGATCGGATTAATAGAGCCGCGGTGGAGACGTAGGCATCGTTCTGTATAACACTTGTTATAAGTGATGTCCACGAAGCTCAGTATCACCTTTGAATATTAATGTGATATATTAATGTAATATGTGTTTCATAGTATATTTTTTAGAAATATAATAGGCGAATTTCTAGAATTTGTTTATTTATTTCGTCGTTATGTTCAAATATAGATATTATTTGTGTATTATATTATTGTATTTTTATAAAAGACCCAATATACAGAATGATTCTTAACGAATGTAACAAATGTAGGTTTATTTTCGTTGTAGGCACGAAGCCTTTACATTTATAAGTTTAACTCTTATGAGTCGTCTACCACTAGGAGTAGTGAGTCTTACACTCTAAGAAATTGACCAATCACAATTGAATCGAAGAGAATTGATTGTAATTGGTCAGTTTTTTATGGCATAAGATTCATTATTCCCATTGTAGACGGCCCATTATGCTGAAGCTAGACTATGTGCGTATTCGTAATTAATAATTCGTAATTAATCATTCGCGATTCATGATTCGTCATTGTAATTCATAAATTATCATAATGTTCCGACAAGCATGCGCGCAAGTATTTTTGATTATTTTTTGGACTGAATAAACGATAATCGGCGATACTAGTGAAAAACTAAGATACCTTTCAGCGATTCTCTTTCTTTCGCGTAACATAACTTAGTAACCATAAGCACGATATACGAACAATCGCACATAGTGTAGCGATATGAATCAACACGAATGATTTGTTATGATTCACGCTCTTTGATTTCGTCGAAAAACCGCTCCGCTGGCGAATTAGTGCAAGCGGCGAATGACGAATGTGAACTATATTTTTTCTCTACATTATTCGCGAATTACATACGAATCACGAATTACGCATCACGAATCGCGAATACACGCATATTCTAGTGCCATTAGAGGAGTCTCGAGTCGTCATGTTTATATGTTTTTTGATTGTTAAAAGGAAGCACACGATGCGACAGGAAAGTTCCAGAAATGGTATCGAATCAAATTTTATTTCTTAATTATGGAGATTGATTCCACGGAATTATCCAATCGCTTATGATTGACTGTCGTCCTCTCGTAAGCTACGTACGGATTTTGACACGAAAATTCGAGAGTCTCAGTACATTTGATAAATCACTAAGCGATGAAGTATCTCAAGTCAATCATCGAACTATACAGTAATCTTATAGGTCGTCTACAATAATATAATAAACCGTAAGAAATTGATCATAGTCAAGTATGATCTCTCCTCATATTTGGCTGTGATTAGTAAATTTCTTATGGCTTATGACTTACTATATCTATTGTAGACAACCCAACAACTCATTGTCGAATCATCGATACAGCGTAGTCAATTAAATAAAAAACCAAATTTTATCATTATTATTACACCCCATCATTATTATTATTATTAGGGTTGTTGCAGATATAAGGAGCCTTTATTCAAAAAGATTTTGCCGCTCTTTCTAAATATTTTTATTTTCCAATATTTTAAATAAGATTATTTTTTAAATATGTTTAAAGAGAGAATACAATTTCTTATTTTTGTTTCTGCTGCTAAAGTGCTCTGTAGATACTGAAAGATTTTAGTAACGTTGGCAAATAAACAACTATTCGATCCGATACTATCTATTCGATCAATAATTTCAAATTCTATGCTATTGAAATTGATATACAGTATTCGATTTGAAAAAAATTAAATCCGATAAAAGTGAACATATGTGTAAACGCTATTAGAGATGAAGAATTAATTTTTAAAATTTCATTTCAAGGCGTCTTTCTTTGTTAATGCACTTTTGTGCAGTGCACAACTAACGTTCCTGCTTACGATGGCCTTGATTACGCCTTAAATATTGTGTGATGGTTTTTTTTAAACATTCTGACACAAGATCCACTTATTCATGAATCAACCGCCTACACAGATTGTTTCGGAGATCATTTTGATTGTGAGTAAAAATTGTTATATGAACGTGTCTTATTCTTAATACTTGTGTAATTGTTTTAAAATTAAGCTCGAGGAATACATTTTAATTAATTATTATAAAACTGAACTGTAAATAAAAGATATTTGCTTATTCTACTGTCTTGTTTTGATTTCTTAAAGGTTACTTACTTCTTATCGAGCATGTTATTTCATTATGAAAGCAGCAACATTTTAAAACTTTTATAATTATATAAATATTGACAATAGAATCTGTTATATGTTTAATATACGACATTTTTACTCAGAATGATCTTCTAAATAATGTGTTAAAGTTTATTTCTCATCCTGTATGTTTGCCATGTACACGATAGTTAATCGATCACGTTTCATATATAACGTTTCATATATTTTTCAGATAGCGATTAACTCTTGTTATACCTGATTTTGCATAACAATCTTGTAATGGTATGAGAACTTACATGTGTGATTTACACACACACACACACACACACACACACACACACACACACACACACACACACACACACACACACACACACACACACACACACACACACACACACACACACACACACACACACACACACACACACACATAAAGTAAAAAAATTAAATAAAACAATTCTCTCATCACAATATTATTTTTGAAGGACTTATGCTTCTTCGATAAATATCTTTTTATCTTTTCATCTTTTTTTTCTTTACGAAAATAATATCAATGAAAATGTATATGTATCTATCTAGCATCACATTAAACGTTATTCGTTAATTACGCATATGCTCACGCTAACAGACCGGATTCTTCAGAGGTGATTTGCGCGTATATATTGGAAATGTGTATCAGGTGCGTCTACATTAATCCTCTCTCTCTCTCTCCCTCCCTCTCTCTCTCTCTCTCTCTCTCTCTCTCTCTCCTATTTTGCAATTCAATCTGTGCGTGTTGGGTCTATTAAGTCGTGGCTTTGATTGGTAGGAACCGGAGTAGGATAATTGGATAAAAATTAGCAGTCATTAACACAATTATCCCGGAGATGCGAGTGATCAGATCGAATGTTTGTTGTGCGATGTAATTCGAGCGAAATGGAAAATACGATCGGATCGATACCGCGGTGTTTCATCGTGATTACGATCGAGCGAATGTTTTGGGATGCGAAAAACCAGAGTAATCGCGTGTCATTGTATGCCGTTCGCGCGCACGATTGATCGTGGAACTGAAAACATTACCTTAATATAATAAATGGAAGAGAGTAATTGCATTGCAAAACACACCATCATATATCGCGATTGTTATTTTATCATTGTGTTTCATTATCGTGACATAACTTTGATTTTTGGATTGAGATGCTATTATTTGTATTATACAAGTAGAAATAAATTCTTCTTTAACGTATCGATTAATTTGAACAATGTTGTTGGAAGTTATGTTGTTTGCTACCTGTGCGTATCATGTACATACGTCCAATGCCCGCAATCAGTCCCTAAGCATCATCATTCTCTTGTATACATATAACTACGTATAGATTCCGAGGTGGACGCAATTCTCTCGGGACAATCTGCATACATGCAAAGATGCATATATGCAAATGCAGTTAGATACTGTAGACACAGTTGTTGGTTGTAATCTGGTGAATTAGCGCACGACATTCATGTTACGCGACGACGATTCAAGCATCATAGTGTGTATTATATGTCATCTACATGGAAGAAAGAACTTTTCAAATATACTGAAGGAATTGCTAGACTTCTGTGAAACTGGCACTTCTCTTTTTCTTTAAAATAGTAATCATAGTTTTGAATGCATTCTAAAAAATTCTTTCCTAAAATTAAGAATAATTTTGGTGAATTAAATAAAAAAATCCAATAATAAATTTTTGGAATGACAACTTCAAAAAATGGAACACGAAAAATCACGAGAAATAAATAATTTTTAAAAGTCACGGCAGTTCCATCAAGAATTCTGAATAGCACTTCAAGAGTTTTAATTATTGAGAGTTTAACGACAATTACTAATACTCCAAGCGTTAAAAAATTTTCAACATTGATATTTTTTCAACTAAGATATTTTTTGTTATTTTTCGTATTCTGTTTTTTAAAATTAAACATCTCAAAACGTTATCATTGAATTTTTTAACTTACTGATGAAACTATTTTTAATTTTAGAAAGGAATAGAACTTTCCCAGGTGACAAAAAAATATACAGACAAAAAGTTAATTTTGAAAGATGAATTGCCAATTATACAGGGTTAATTGTTAGATGCACATACATTACATGTTGATATAAATAATATTAATTAATTATCAAATCCATCACTAATACAAATATTTTTCGTTTATTTTCTAAATCTATTTTATAAAATTCAGCATCCATTTGGCTAATTTTTGTTTTTTTAATCCTGTATATATATTCGTGTTATATAGAGTTGTTAGTTTCATCACAGACGACTAACTTTAAGAAAATACAAAGCTTTTATATATATTTTTCTCAAAGTTGCCACTTAATTTTCTTCTTGTTTCGTGGGCTAACTGCGTGGTCACGGATCGTAAATGTGACTAACTGCATCGAATCACGGCGTACGCTAGCCATCCGCTCCTTTCACCTGATGAATACTAGTACTGCAAGTGAAATCACGTTTTCTTGCCTGTCGATGAATGCTCTCTTATGTTACCACTCAACTGGGCATGTGTTTGCATCGACCATGATAGAGAGAGAGAGAGAAAGATTGATACCCGAAGGCGAAACATCGTTTGATCAGGTTCAGCAGTGGGACTGTTCAGTTTTAAGGTCATTGCGACGAGGGGGTAGACCTCGATGGCGGAGGATAGAATCGGAGTGAGAGCATGAGGAGACTGCACACTTAACTCTGATTGCAAATGCGTATGGACTCCCAGTCTTCGAGGAGGTGGAGAGGAAGCTTGGAAATGCATGCCGTGCATCTAGCATAGTACTCTTGTTGGGGGACGCCCTCGAAGGGTGGCGTCTCAACGACGATGGTATTCACGTTCGCGTGCAGCTACGGGAACATGCACGTGCCCGTCGGCCTGTGTACATATTTGGTACATTCTCTCTCCCGTACGAGTCTTCTTCCTGAGCTTCATGGAAGAACTTGTCCCCGTCTTCGTTTGCGGAGGACGAGAACCGTGCATATGGTCGCAGGCAGTATATTACGAATCGCTTCATCGCGCATGTGAACGATCGGGCGGGAACGATGGTCGAGATTTTCGGCAAATTCGTAGGTTCGACATCAAGCTTAATACACTGAGTGTCCCGTTACCATTAGAGAAGTTATTTTGATAACAAACACTTTGATCATCTCAGATTTCACGTTCTTAATCGTTTCTTTCTTTGCTTAATCTTTTCGGATTCTTTGTGGAATGATGTAACTTATAACTTATGTAACAGTTTGTTCAATATAAGCATTAATTGAATTCCAGTGGAAATTATTTCAATATTTACAATGTACGCTTGTAAATTAAAATCCAACTATGTGAAATAATCGGCTTCTTTGTGATTATAATATTTTCGAAGAATCTATAGTTTGTAGTTTAATTGCGATACCATTATTAAATTAATTTGATTTTATTTATTTAAAATAGGTATTTTTGAGTTCAGTTGATGGTAACATTTTTTTTAGAATGTTTTATCTTCTGAAATAATTCAATCTTTTTACGCTTTTATTTATCACGCTACCATTTATTGAATAAAAATTGCAATTTAATCTCTTTTGCCTAGAATTCGCGAAATGGTCTGCTTTGGCTCGAAAACTTCATCGTTGAACTTTTCTTAACGAATTAAACCACGAACACTTGACTTAAGGATGAGTTCAACTAAATTCGTGTTCTTAGTTAAGTTTTCTTATTAGCTACTATTCGCTGCCGTGTGACTTTGTTTATACATTACTGAAAGTAATGCACGTTTCAAATTGTTCAGGATCTATTCGACGATCGTGGCACACAGTGCACGATAGTAAGTCATAAAACGGTTCTTGGTATGATCCTTTCGCAATTAATATACGTCTTGTCTATCGTCAGTTCTTAATGCGAATTTATAAATATTTATCGCTGTGAATCAAAGAGAGAATTTAGAAGTAAATCGTTTGTCAAAATAATGCTAAAATAATAAAAAGTGAATTGTGTATAAATTAATTTCTGAACGTAATCGAGATTTGATAATTGTATTATTTTTCTCGAAAAAAGAACACGACGTAATATCACGAATAAATTTGTTATACGCAGAATAATATATTAAATTTAAAAAATTATATTGTATATTGTAAAAAATTTTAAAAAGTGAAGCAATATATCCTTTTCTTACAATTTAGTTATTCGAGAAGTTAAGGAAAAATGGCTGCAACTGGAACGGATCGCTTGATTAGCTCATTCGATTTATTCGGCTTATTCGTTGATCCATTTCCTTTCCGTCTCTCTCTAACCGTCTCATTATTCGACTGTCATACATCAAATCCGTGTGCACACATTCGCCTGGGAAATTTGCCGGGCGCAAATCACGCGGCCCGTTTTCACGAGATTAAATTCATTTTACGCAAATTACGGGGCGTATTCATTCGTCCGTTCGTTTTCATCGCGCCGCTCCGCGCCGTATATCACCGGCATGCGCCACCACCCCCCCTCCTGACAAGAGATGCACATTCAGTACCGTACTGTCGCTTATCGTCGGGCAGTAATAGCAATTATACAACGCGGACCGTTGGATAAATTTTTATGACCCTGCGCGAAGAGATTAATGCCACTTTTAGTGGAATAAAAACGAATATGTTGTATATTCTTGAAATTAAAATGCAGTATTACCATTTGTTGATTAGTGTACATGATTAATTACATCGCGCGTATATATAATTTATAATTCTATAATATGAATTACTTAGATACATTTTTTACACAGAAGAGTTTAATTAAAAAGTCGATTTTTTTATTTTTTACTATGATTTTTTTCTCGTCGAATACGAAATTGTTATGCCGCTGATTGATTTAATTAGCATTTTCTTAGTATATCTTACCTTCGACGTTAAAGAAATAATCTCTACAAAATTATATAATTTTAACGACATTAATATGCAAGTAATATATTGAAATGGTAGGCACTTAATATTAAACAGTATGTCGCAATGTCTCTCGTAAAATTAACATTTAAGTACGGGCTCTACTGTCCGCTCTACCGCACGCACACGGCCCCGGACCAATTCGTTTGCGTCGTCGTGTTTTTGCTGTTCCCTCTCACCCCTCGCCGCATCGTCTACCATCGCTTCGCGATTTTTGGGGGATGAACTTCGTCGCGGTTTTCCCATCGCACTGTCGGGACTAGCGACGAGAATACTTCTAACGTGGGAACCGCCGATGAGAGTAACGGTGCGGCCTCATAATAGACGCTTGTTTGCTTAATTTGGTGATTTACGCGCCGCGAGTTTGCACAACGGCCGGATTCTCACTGCTCGGATCCCGCTGACTTATTGAAAAGCCGGCTTCAGGCGTATCCCGCGGGATAGATTAATGGCTATTCTCTCTCCGTGGGACTCTCCCTATCAGTGATTTATGCTGTCCGTTTAAGGGAACCCGCATCACGTGATAAACCCTTGTTATAATTCGCGCTGATTTCCGGATGCAAATATTTTTCCGGTCGATTGAAGTATTCCGGCTTTGAAGTATCTGTCACGAGCAGCGGCACTTTCTCTAGAACTCGCAATCGCTTGTAATTCTAAATATCAATTTCGGCATTCGAATAATATTATTCTTGTCTTGATTTCAGGTATGTGGAATTCAACGATATCTGATTTCTTCAACGTTTTATGGAAGAAGAGCCCTTGCGATCTTTGGTCTGTATTCGGTTTGTATTCGTATCATTCTGAGATTTCTTAATTCGCGTGCTTTGCGCGCACTATTTAGCTTTTTATTTTTTATTTTTTACTATACTTGCTTAAGTGCTTGAATATAATGTTAATATTAATATTACATTATTATTATTATTATTTTACTATTAATCCTTTAATTCACACAACTGTTAAAATATGCGATGATATTCGTTCACGAAACAAACGCAGCGAGAGAACCAATCAGTCACGAAAAAAAGTTAACAATACACTTCAAGATTCTCGAGAGGATCTCAATACGTTCGAATATCGATTTAACATGCCTTTTTTTAAAAGTAAATATTCCGATATATTTATCTCGATGTTATTTGTTCCGAATCGAACACTCGGGGCTGTGATTGCCCTGCAAATCGAACATTTCTGTATTCCGGAATCGACTTCAATGTCATTACATCTTCCACATTTTATTTCGCGTGTCGTTTCTTCCGTATCTTCATGAAGTTTTCTATAAATAAAGGCCGCACGAATTTCGAAACAGTCGCCAGCATCGATTGCACTTCAGCGAACGCGGCGCATTTTGCTTTTAGAACCGTGACAAAGCGATACACCGCAGACGTATCGTCTGCCTAAATGGAAGGGCGCGAAAGGGCAATGGCACCCTTTTATTTCCGTTGAAACGTATACAGGTATATCACGTTTTCACACTGCGCGATGATGGCAACGTATTCGCGTCGCGTGATCGTGATAGCGCCGATTCTTCTTTCTTTCAACCGAACGAGAAGAATCCATCCCCCTTCGTGTGTCGCGATATGAAAAGATGCGAATATGGAATATGAAATATAGAATATGAGATAAGCAAAACGTACTTCCTTTGTAAAGGGAACAGTAAGAAAAAGAATCGTCTATTTGATTTTATCGACAGATATTACTGATGTCCCTTTGAACAGCATAATCGAGATAAAAAGCAATTCGAAGTTTTATGAGATTTATGTAAATAATATAAGTTAATTTAAGAATTTATGAATTTAAACGGATCATTAATGTAAAATGTTACCGGGAGCGTTACAACTATTTTTTATTCTTTTTATTTATTTTTTTTTATGTGAAAAATAATCTGTAATCTATATTATATATATATATATATATATATATATATATTTGGATGCAAAAAAGCAATTTTATGTATGGTTACTACGATAACACTATTCAATTCTTTCATAGTTTTTTTGAGCACTGAATATGATCTCATTTTTTATATAGCTCTGTCACGTTACAATTTTGAGAAATTTATGATTAAAGTTGCAAAAAAGAACTATTTTAATGTATTTTGGCATGTTATAACTATTTGATGAAGAAGTTTTATTGCAATCAAAATTAAGCGAGGGGTAAACCGCTTCAAAATCGTGTACACCAATGCCTAATAATGCCTAGTTATCGGGCATTACTGTTGAATATTTTATGTAATGCTTACTAATGCTCTTAGAAGCGAAGCAAACCCGAGAACTTTATTTTATTTTTGTCACGTTCTTATGACAGAATGTAATCTAATCTAAAAGACAGTGGATTTCGGCCCCGCAAGCACGCACACACAAAATGCTCTATTTGTGTGACAACACGTGCTGCTAAGTTCAGCGCGCGCAGAGCAAAAGAAAGAATTCCTCCTTATTGTTCAATCGCTCAAGTCATCTGATGTGACTGAGATATGCTTGTGAGGCCAAAATCCCATCACTGCCTAAAGATATGATTGCGAATAGCGTTATCTAGATATAGTATGTACATGTATATGATATAATATAGTACTATAATAGAATCATTAATACCAAACAGTTTCTACTTAAAAAAATAACAATAATGTTAATTAATGTTTAATAAGATAGTTAATGTTTAATAGATACTCAATAATATCTAGTAATATCCATTAATGTCTACCGTATAATGCTTGCTAATTCTTACTAATTCTCAAATAATGCCCCAAATCTGTATACCGTAATGCCCTCAGCAGTTATCTCTTGAAATTAAGTATATAAGTAGGATTTTCAACCCTTAAAAGGAATTTGTTATATCAATTATATCGATTAAAAAGATATTTATAACATAGAATTTATTGCGTCAAAGGCGTTGCGACTTAGGCTATTAAGGATGTGTTAAATATTTTTTAATTATGTTATTCAACTTTGAAGTTTTTCTAGATCACTAAATATTAAATATTAAATATAAATATAAATATTAAATTAATGTCAAAGTTAATAAAATTCTGTTTAAATTATATGTAAAACCTCTATACATGAATTATACAAAAAAATTTGAATATTTTTAAATTTTGACATTAATATTGATCTCGCCATTTTGAATTTATAAACGTTTAACACTTTAATATAAACTTAATAATAAATTTTGACATTAGATTAACATCTAGCAAGCTAAAAACCTTCAAATTTAAAAATAATGCATTATAATTAAAAAATATTTGTTCCTTAATGACATATGTAGCAACGTTGACGCAATAGATTCTATATTAATCACAAATATCTTTTTAAGCATAATCAACATAACAAATTCTTTTTAAAGATTGATACAACAATGTACTTGATTTTGATTGCAAAATTTCTTCAATATGTTATATAGAGTATAGTCAGCGAATATGGAATATCAATTTTTAAATTAATATTACTCCGATACAAATGCATATKAAGACTTCTAATAAATGTAAAACTTTTAAGCATGTTAGCTATAACATCCAATAATTGAAAGTAATTCTCCGAAATTTAAGTYCAACTTCAGTATTTACAAAAAAGTAAAAAGTGAGAAAATGAAGAGGGTAAAAAAATGGGATATAATATGGAATAATAATCAAATTTGAGGAACAATAATAAATAACATAAAAAATGAAGTGCAAATTTATTTTTTTATGTAAATTGAAATCGAAACTGTTAAAAATCATACGTTTACTGTACAATGTATCACATAAATAAAATTACATTATGAACATGGACAATAAAATCAAATCCTAAATCGTTAAATTATTAAAATAAACATTAACATCAAAACTATTCTTTATTATTTATAAAAAGAACAAAAACGTTATATTTTCTACTCTTTATTCCATAATAATTTAATTATTCCATATTACTAACATATCTTAATATGACACACAAACTCTTCTCATTTCAATAAAGAGTTACAAATCGCAATTAAACGGCATAATATTATTCATGCAACATTATCAAAAGCGTCTATGATCTATAAACATTAAATAACTTATTCAGCTTGTAAGAACATTTTTTAAGATAGTGCTATCACATTTCCAGACGCAACAAAAATAAATAAATATTATATTAGAGAAATTTGTTGTCGCATCGAGTTTATTATTTAATATGGCACGTTTGACAATAATTGCAACAACTTCCAGTGATTGCCACTAAAATGCAGCGCTTTGTTTAAAAAATAAGCCTCTATTCTATATTAGTAACCTATTCTATATTCGCTGCCTTTACCCTATCGTTGTTGTAACATGTATATAATAAAATAGGCCTTTTTGCTACTTTAATTGCAAATTTCTCAAAATTGTGATATAATAAAACAATTTAGTAAACGTTTGTATTCAACACCCAAAAACTATAAGAAACAATTGTTTTTGTATTTGTGTACTTTTTTATTAAACAGTGTTAGAATTTTGAATCTGTTAAATAAAATCAAGAAACCATCAAGAAATTAGAATTGAGTAGAAAACATACAATTTTACGAACACGCAATTTGCAGATAAAAAAAAATCGAACAATATTGCTCATGCGGTTTTTGTCAAAAGAAACGAGCGTCGAGGGATATCAAGTTTCATTGTATCGTAGAAAGTTTCGTCATTGATTAAAAAGACATTCGTCGTGGCGTCTTTCTTCATTTCTAACCAAAAGTCGGAGGAGAGGAAATTTGAGGAGGAGAATGAGTGTTCGCGAATTCTTGAAACGAGTCCTCGGTGGGTCACGCGAGGATTTTTCATTGCGAAGAGACAAACAGGAAACGGAGAATCATAGAACGCGCAGGGAGGGAAGATCGTGAAATGATAATGGTAGGAAACACATTTCTCCGGCATCATCGTCGAAGAGCGACAGAAAGCGCACTGAGGAAAAAACTGGAGCATATCCCAGCGACGGATGCACTCATTGTTCGTTATAGCCGGAGGAATCAATTTCTCTCTCTTTTCTTCCTTCTTTTCTTCTTTCTTCCTTCTACATCTCCCTCTTCTTGCATCTATTTACATCGGAAGCTGCTCCTTTCTTTCAAGCAGAGCGGGTCTCTCTGGTACAATTTTTTGTCCCTCTTTATCTCCTAATCTTTTTTTCTCCTTTATTGTCTCTCTTCGCGAAAGAAAGAGAGAGTGCTACACCGGTCGTAATCTTTGAAGGCAACCCCGTGACTACTGGGTCGGATATATACGCGAGTCTATCACTGCAAATGAACGAAAGGAGAGTAAAGTGTGTATAGAAGGAGAGAGGGAAGGTTGATAACGAGTCAGCCGGATAAAGGATATGGGTTACTACGAGCAAGTGTCGAAAGATCTCTATCCGAAGTAATTCGTAATGCTTCCTGTTCCCTCTCTACCTATCCTTCTGCTTCTCTTATCCCGATTATGACTACAAGAGGATGTGAATTCCGTTTGTTTCGCGACGTGTTCTCGCTGAGAGCTCGCGGTAATTAATAGTAATTTGTACGCGTGGAGTTTGTGAAGATTTTGCCAAGTATTCCAAGCAATAGCGAGGACAATTAGATTGCAATCTCTGATTACAATTACTGAACTCATGAAAATTTTAGAGACGAAAATCGTGAATAATAATAATAATACTAATAATAATAATAATAATAATAACTTTATTGTATGCGTATTATAAGTTTATTGAATTTAACAAAATTTGTAAATTTTAAACGGAAATATGAGTAGCATATATATATATATACAGGGTGTTTCAGAACTATGGGATCAAACTTCTAGGGGTTATTCAGTGCAACAGTAGAAAACATTTGAGTATAGGGACCCATGTCCGGAAAAGTGTCACTACCGCACTACGGCCCTAAGACGCGTTAAAATTTAGAAAGACGATGAATTGCCTAAATAGGATTTAATGCATTTTTTCCTGTGGGGACATGTAAAGTCTTTGGTCTACGAAACTCCAGTAGAAACAGAGCAAGACTTAATTGGACGAATTACAGCAGCATTTGAAATCATTCAAAACGAGTATCAAATTTTTAGTCAAGTCCGCCGAAATCACGCGCGACGTTTAAATCGGTGTATTAAGGTTGGAGGAAGACATTTTGAACAATTGTTGTGATGATATCATGTACAAAAGGCAAAAATAAAATGCATTAAATCCTATTTAGGCAATTCATCGTCTTTCTAAATTTTAACGCGTCTTAGGGCCGTAGTGCGGTAGTGACACTTTTCCGGACATGGGTCCCTATACTCAAATGTTTTCTACTGTTGCACTGAATAACCCCTAGAAGTTTGATCCCATAGTTCTGAAACACCCTGTATATATATACATATACATATATATACATATACATATATATACATATATATATATATATGGCATAATCCGTAGAACTTTTAGAATTTAAGTTATCGCAATTTCAGACACTGACTTTAAGTCTAAATCGACTTTTAAGGTCCTTATGGGTAGCGAAAATTCTGAAAAAACATGTACCAATACTCATTAATACGCTTTCCAAAGAGAAGTTCATGTAAAAAAGCCGATAACAAAGTAAATTAAGGAATTCTTAAAGGATTCTTTTGCGAATTTTGATATTTAGACTGATTTTTAAAAAATAACTTTTGGCCAAAATCTTCGCATATTTTTTTGAGTAATCTAGGACAATTGTACATCCT
>JANQDE010000076.1:723791-736008 GCA_037157785.1 Cephalotes varians
GCACACAAGGGGGTAGTCCCGGACACCCTGTATATATATATATATATATATATATATATATATATATATATATATATATATATCATTCTTAAATCATTATCATCGTATAAAAAATCATTATCATCGTACAAATAAGTTATTTAATATCTGAACGATTTTTAAGTCAGTGTCGCTAGATAGAAAATGCGGCTTTCTCGAAGAATAGGTAGAAAAACTCATTTAGGACTATCTACTCACATGATCGTTTTTTTTTTTTTTAGTAAGAGATACATTATAGTAAGAGATTTATAAGAGGTATATTCACAAATTTTGTTACAATAATGATTATTCAACCACAGCTAAAACTTATTTAAGACATGCCATTTTTTTATGATTGTAGTGGAAATTGATGCCAAAAATTAACAAAAAAAAAAACAAAATAGGAGGTTAAAAAAAAACCACCGCAAAAAGAGTGGATTTTTTGCCTGTTTTTTTGGTTTTCGATTTTGGAATCGAATTTTATGACAAATGATAGCTCATGATGAGACATTAATCACAAAAAAGTTTTACATTGAACATGCGATTGGTTTCAGAAATATAGAGCGTCAAAGGGGTCATCAACTACTAAAAAAATATGACACTAACAACGCTTTATAGCACGAATTTTTGTTGAATTTTTTCGAAAGTCGGTATCTATGGATTCTTTGATGAAAAGGTTGTCCGGTCAGCAAAGGCAAGATGAAAAGGTTGTCCGGCCAGAGAAGGCAAGATGAAAAAATTGTTCGGTCAACGAAAGCAAGATGAAAAGGTTGTCCGGTCAGCGAAGGCAAGATGAAATGGTTGTACGGCCAGTGAAGGCAAGATGAAAAAGTTACCCGGCCCGTTAAGATTAATTATTTTGAACTTGCCTTTTGTGAATAGTTATAGATACATTACAGATTCCGGATATATGCAATCCGTTATATTGCCCATATCCGAGGTACCAGATTATCATCATAATGATACAACAGCCGACAATCTGAGCGCCATTTTCGCACATACAGTAATATTCTTTTATTGAGTCTCATCCAGGTTTGAATTTGTCCATGAGAACAAAAATGGTGTTTCCCGCTGCGGTATCGTGATTTCATATAAACCTTGATAAATAAGAGATCTTCAACTTTTTATAATTAATAGTAGCAGATCTCGGTGTCTAGGATTTGAAACTTGTGCATGAGGGAGATCCCTTCGTTTTGATGTTCAGCATAGTATGAAATGGAATTTTTTATCTGATATGGATCAAGGCTGAGATAATATAAATCATTCAACTCAAACTGAAGGAACCGAAGAAGTTGATTGTTTATATTATCTATTGTTGTATAGTAAATCTCAAGGTAAGGTGATCTAACTTGGGATAGATTATATTCTTTCATTATCACTTTCAAACAATTTGGAATGTTTACTCGAGATTTCATTACATTTGCAATATCTTCGCAATATATTCTGTCACCGAGGATAGGTCTGCAAAATAAGTTTAAGAATGCAAATGTTATTAAAAGAAATTCAAAAAGAAATTCAAAATCATGAGCTAAAGTTGCATTATACTGATATAGCAAAGATTTTGAATTTGTTTTTTAATCGAACAAAAACTTTTTCAATTACCCAGCGACTTTTGATGACAAATCTTGAGTTATTTGCTTCTAAGGTGTCAAGTTGTCTAAGTCCGAGACAATAAACATGCAATTTTTTATCATCAATAAGAAACTTTATAACATCTCGAAAACCTCGATCAACCAAAATGTCTTCATGAATTATGTTCATTTTCATCTGTTGAAGCAATCTTTTAATATAGTCGCATCATTGTGATTTGCATCAAATGGCCCAAAAACGAAATGTACCCATCTATCACAGGTGTACATCCTACTATAGGTTTTACGAGTGGCATTTTTTCTGTTCACAATTGTTTTTGTTCTTTAACATACTTTTGTTTTGATTAAAATGATGAAATGTATACTTGTGTTATTCGTCAAATTTCGAGTATTTTATGATTAGATTGATACAAGAATTATTATCCAAATATATTAAAGAAATGACAACGATTAAAATGTATAATTTCACAATTGTTTTTGTTCTGAAAAGTTCTTCGATTTTTGTGTGAGTCTATAAATAGCATCAAATACTGCAAGCTTTATTTTCCGAAATATCGAAGAGCTTAGGAGTATTGTGATTGATCAATACTAAACGATTGTTGTTGTTAACAAATTTCGGAACAAAATTCTCAAGTAGAACTTCTCTTGTTAAATATAATTAGCAATCGTCTGTTTGCTAATTCCAAACAAAAAAGCTACCTGTTTATTGGAGAGAGAATTACGTAACTTCATGACTTCCTCGAAAAACTAGGCCACCGATAACGAGAAATTTAACTACGTTAACAATCCGATGAAGAACTGATTTCCAATATTCGCACTAACTTAAATATTGTTGATGTAGCGCTGTATCAATTTTAACAAGAACAGTGCTTCTAGAAATGAATTTTTTCACATTTATATGGTGATCAAAGGAACTCTTATGTTCATTCACTCTATATGAATTTTTCCAGTTATTAAAACTACTTGTGAAAACATTTGTTGTTTTTAGAAATAATAAGCAAGGTATGCAATAAATCATTCTCTTAAAATTTGAATAAATAATCCATTTTTGTCTCATTTTAATATTGTTAATGTGAATTTTATATAACATGTTTCTTGTATATACTGACTAGTTCATATGTACGTTTGGACATATTTATATTTAATTCTTTAAAAATTTTGTGGCGGTAACAAATTTCTAATAATTATATCTATATTAGAATCAAATGTTAAGTCCCATTTTTTTTGGATCAGATTCCAATATTTTATTATTGATATTGGAATTGTTATCGTCCTTTTTGTATATTCTTTATTTACTAGATGTATTTCTGAAGAATCGATTTCAACTTCAGTTACGTTATTACAATTTTCATTATACATACTCTGTTGTCTGTGTCTTTATTTCTGTAGGCTGATTGTGAGTATCATTATCCATATTAATATTATCATTGTCACGATCACTGGATGGGGAAGGAGAAGTCGAAGACGATGAAACTAGTTGAAATAATGTGCATGTAATCTTGAATTTTTTTTTAAAGTTGCTGCTGCTTTTCATCCCTTTTTTCGAGTTTTTCGAGTTTCGGCGCTGTGCTCCACTTAATTTTTTGTACATTTTTATATTATGCAAATTATTTTTGTGGCAAAAACAACCTAACCCTAAAATTTAAAGAAAGCACACATCAGCAACTAATTATTGTATTTAAAATACTAACCACATTTATCTAAATATGTATAAAATATGTATTAAATTTGTAATTATTTTTACCTTACTTGTCACTTTCAACATGTTTTTTTGACAGTTTTTGTGAAAACTGTTTGATTAATTCTCACATAAAAACAATTTCTTTCATCTCGTAATTGTTTAGATCATTCATTGTTTTTAACAAGCGCTGTAGCGTCATTCTATCTTTATCGCTCGTTAAACGTAAAACAAGATAATTTGAGTTGCACTCACAGGTAAATAAAAAACTTTAACATTTATGTACAAAATAAGAGACGAATCAATTGTAAAAAAAACATACAGTTGTTTTTCAAAACATCTGTATGCAGTTTGTAATATGCAACTATGAAATTTTTTGATTTTATATGTGTAATCTGTATATGCGTAATAATATTCTGTGTACAAAGTGTAAATGTAACGATTTCTTTACTTCATATGTGCAATAATGTCATGTGTGCAATGTGTGCAATAATGTCATGTGTGACACAAGTAAACCCATGTGGAATCTCGCTTAGTATTGCAAAATGCGTGGATGCAATATATTCCAACGTCTCTACGGGGGAGGAGGGAGGGGGGCCCACTATCAAAAAATTAGACACATAGGTTTGCATTGAATCTCACTTTGCATGGAAAATTGTAAACCCATGTAAAATCATGTGTGCAATGTGTATGTGCACAATAATATCATGTGCAATGTGTATATTTATATTTTAATTTTTAAATGTGCGCAATAATTGCTTGTAGGCAATCGCTTTGTTGGCAATCGGGAATGCAGGCAAACGAAGCTGTTGGCAATCGGGATTGTAGGCTAACAGGACCCCCGCCCAATTTATTTATTTATCTCAACTATATACGTATAAAGATTTATTAAAATCAGAATTTAACATTTTGCAAGGCTTACTTGTAAAAATGTTTACCAAAAATAAAAAATTAACGATATAATATCAAAGAGATTCTAAAGTCCGAAACAAACATGATTAATTTTTCAATACACTATTCTTTTAATTGCTTTATTTGATATACAAATCCTTTTCCACAATTAAAATATAGATACTAATGTAGCCGGTCGACTTCATGCCGAAAATGAAAGAAATTTAGATATCTTTTACCTATTCTTAGTCCAATATGGCATCTAGAGCTGTCACATGTGCGAATATTTGTTTCATACAAAAATTTGGCAGTCTGTTTGGATAAAATGGGAATGGTGCGAATTACATTCAGAAACAACGTAGAGTTTGTACAATTAGGCTTAGAAATCTAACATAAAAGATTAGTGTCATGAAAATTTGTAAGCATACGTGTATGATCGCGTACGATATTGGCATAGTAGAGCAGAAGAGAGCAATATTGCGTGTGGTAATAGGGGCCAGATCTTGTGAGAGATGACTTTGCAATATGTTAGATAAGGACAGATGTACGCATTTGAGAGAGATAGAACGATAATATAAGAAATTAAATTAAAGATATCACTATTATCGACATTTTTAGTTTGAAATTCAAAAGTCTGTATTATCGACATTGGCGGAGTTCGGCCATCAGTTTAGGATCTTCTTAAGGTTAACTTTCACGAATAGTAATACCGTGAGAATATCCATAAAATAAAATATATAATGAGCTGAAAACATCATTTCTACTGAGTCACATTTATTACACAATTAAAAAAAAATTTTTGGTATAACAAATACAGAGTGCACGTTGAACGGTACGAAGATGGAAATTAATAAAAAAGGCAATGACAATAGTACTATACAAACATCTCAAAGTTGTATGATTCGATGTTAAGATTCTTTCAAAGTTGTAGGCGACGGAAAAATTAACGGAGTCAATCGGGATTCGAACTCGGGATTCTCAATCCTTCGTTCTCAATCTTAGCATTTAACATGCTACACCGCAGTTCTGCTGATGTTATAATTCCTCCGTCTGTCTATCTATGTCTAATTGGTCTTACGGCCCTGTACTTCACAATGATAATCTGAATCATAAAGGAACTCTAATCAAAACAAAAAATAAACACGCTAAATTTAATATACTCAACACTCATTAATCGAATGTTCCATTTTGAATAATTTTGACATGTTGTGAATGCACAAACTTTAATCATTTTTAATAACGTGTTGAATCTCTCTTTACTAGTGTTTTCGTCAGGAAATCAACACACACTGTTCAGGAGTACTGACTATTTCACAATTAGGAAGTGAATTGAACAATTGCATTTGAACAATTGGCTAATTGATCAATTTTCTCCGAGATCTCGGATCGATTTCTAGTATTATGAGCACAAAACTTAAAAGAAAAATTTATTTGCAGTGACTTTCTAATTGTGAAATATGCCAGTAGTAGTGAGTAGTGTGTGCTGATTTCCTGACAAAAGCATTAGTAAAGAGAAATTCAATAATCTTATTAACATTATTAAGAATGATTGAAGTTTGTGCAATCACAACATGTCAAATGTGAACACAAGGCTTTGCAAAGTGATCGAATGTCGATATGCTTTATTCTTTTTGTGGAACTCTAAATTTTTTATTAACTTTATTGCACTTTGGTTATCCACAAGTAACTAATAACTGATCTTATCAACATTCGATATCAATCAATAATCGTCATAACTATATTAATTCTCTGTTAACTGCACTAGTTGCAACGTATTCTGTTGTACCTAAGGAAATTATTTGGCGTTGTGATGCCATGACAACTTCTCCTGAGTTCAGGAAAATGTAAATGTTAGTT
The DNA here is from genome assembly GCA_037157785.1 of Cephalotes varians. NCBI lineage: Eukaryota > Metazoa > Arthropoda > Insecta > Hymenoptera > Formicidae > Cephalotes > Cephalotes varians. The sequence continues at coordinate 729,825 of JANQDE010000076.1, forward strand.
GTATGTCACCTAGTTTTGATATTTTTTACTAATTTATTTGGAGTTTTAATTTTTGTTTTATCAATAATACGCTTTGACAAGGACGGTGCATGTAATTGCCGTTCTGACAAAGACGGGTAGATTCGATTAGGTAGATCAAGAAAAGAATTTGCGTTTGCGATTATTTGGGACCGCTGAATCCTAAAAGGATTGGCAGCGATAAGTGCTTAGGTTTAGTAGTTTTTTCGAATGAGCGTCTTGAAAGCTTTAGATGCTGAAAGTAGCTGAGTTGTTCCGTAGATGAGGGAGTTCTGGTTTGGTGAACTGTGAGAATGAGCCCTTAGATGATGAGTTATCTATGCTTGACTCCTGATGCCCGGATCCGTGAGCTCCGTTATATCTGCAATATTTAGATAGATTTAGAGGCTGAGTTCCACAGACGCCGAAGCATTAGGACTCCGCAAGTCATGAAGAAGACTCGACGCTTGGAGCGAAATATCGTGTTCCTCTGGCTTTTCCTTGCAATGAGTTCCGGGTCACAGGTTACATCGTCGTGATCGGATGGCGAGAGATATGAGAAGGAGGTTAGGTGTTTCGCAGTAACGAGGAGAATGCTTGATTGTTTTGACCAGCTCCTTTATATACAAGTAAGCGTCGAATCTTCCTTGCGGGAAAGTGTTTAGTTTCGACGCTCTCTGGTGTGAAAGTTGCAAAGCGCTTGGTTAGTTAGAGCACTCGCGATAAAGTGGCAACCGGATTGCCACGTCAGACGCGTCTTAATGTAACCTGTCTAACGCTATAGTCTGCATTTAAATAACCTAATAAAATTATATCATCGCTGTTGTGATACTTGATTCCAAGGTTCATCATTTCACGCGAAATAGCGAAAGATTTTTTTAACAATAATGTTTGTTTGACGTGATAAAAATCTGCTCAAAAAATTAACAATTTATGCCAAATCTGAACCTGTTAATTGCATAAAGAACATGAGAGACTACGCTTCACGATATCGCTTGCATTAATCAGTGATGCAACGGAACGCGAATCCGCTGGCGTTCGCACAGGATTTGCATCAATCATACTAAATAAGTAAGAATGTGTTTAATGTAACGACGTGGATGGATAAAAATTATTTCTTTGTCTCAATGGCGTTGTATTTATACCAGCAAATAAAAATTCGGACTTCTTTCAGATTTCAAAAGAACTCTTAAGGGGATGCTAAAGCCGTCTGTTTTACCGACATTTGTTTTAATCTCTTTTCTTCTAATTGCCTTTATAGATTTAAAAATCCTTTTCCACAATTAAAGTATAGATAATAACGCAGGCGCAAAGCTACATTTGGATATGAAAAACGAAAAAAAATTACAAAATTTATCGACTTCTGGCGTCGACTCGTAACATCATTTGCTTTATATAAAAGTTTTATACTTTGTACGTGTACGAAAAGTAGCTAGGCGCCTAGCGATTACATGAAAGAACAATATTATGCTTTTAGAAATGGGCTAGAAGCTTTAGTATWAGAGAAAAGAGATTAAAAAGATTTATGTGTGCGAGCGYGTGAAATATTGATGTGTTAGTATATAGTGATGTGTTCTTGTCGCGTAAATCGTATATGCATAAGTGCATTTAGTCGGTAAAACAGGATCCGCATCGGAGTTCGGTTTTTGGTTTAGCATCACCTTAAGAGAATGCTGAAGCAAAAACCAAGCTCTGATGGGGATTCTGTTTTAGCGATTGAACGCGCTTATATTGGATTGAGTAAAAAGTAATTTCGTATTTTGTGGGTAGATATCATTAATAGAAAATGTTTACTGCAATCTTCACTCCATATCCGAAACTATATTCTTTTCTTAAAGGTTATATTTTCCTGCGTCATTTAACGCAGGCTGTCGCTTATCAAAATCGGTTCAGTAATTTTTATTTAGTGGCTTTTGAAAGATGGAGCAAAACAAACAATATATTCGGTATTTGATTTTTTTTATTTTCGCAAGGGGAAAAATGCAACGCAAACCAAACAAAAAAATATGTATGGAGAAGATGCCGTAAGCGAACGTGTGTGCCAAAATTGGTTTGCGAAATTTCGTGCCGGTGATACGACATGTGAAGATCGTGAGTGCTCAGGTAGACCTTTGATGGTTGATAATGACCAAATTAAAAGTTTAATCGAAAGTAATCCACATTACGACACGAAAGATAATCGACGTATTACGAAAGATCGTTGTATATCATTTACACACACTTGGTTACGTATCTCGGTACGAGATTTGGGTACCCCACAATTTAAGCGATAAAAATTTAATGGATCTCTATCTGCAATTTATTGCTCAAACGCAATGAAAACTGTTCATTTTTTAAATGGATGATAACCGACGACGAAAAGTGGATAGTTTATAATAATGTATAGTGCAAAAGATCGTGGGGAAAAAAAGATAAACCTCCATAAACCACACCGACGCAAAATATCCACGCGAAGAAAATCATGCTATATATTCGGTAGGACTGCAAAGGAATTGTGTATTATCAGCTGCTTCCGCAAAAGCAGACGATTAATTCCGAGAAATATTGTTCCCAACTGGACTGTTTAAAGGCAACAATCGACGAAAAGCGTCCAGAATTGTCAAATCGTTATGGTATCGTTTTTCATCAAGACAACGCTAGACCTCATGTCTCTTTGACAACACGGCAAAAATTACTGCAGTTTGGCTGGGATGTCTTGCTTCATCCGCCTTATTCGCCTGATATTGCACCATCAGATTTTCATTTATTTAGATCTTTGCAAAATTCTCTTATTGGAAAAAATTTCACTTATTTGGAAGATTGCAAAAAGCACCTTGAAGAGTTTTTCGCCTATAAAACTAGGAAGTTCTGGGAAGATGGAATTTTCAAATTGCTTGAAAGGTGGCGCAAAGTTGTTGAAAAAAACGGTGAATACATTATTGAATAAAATTATTTTTTAATATGAAAATTTTGTCTTTTAATTTTACCTAAAAATACGAAATTACTTTTTACTCAACCCAATATGTATATATATATGATTTATGTGACATAAACACACCACTATATATATATATATATATATCATATTGCACGCTTCTGCACACATGCATACATAAGAACTTTTCACCGATACTATTCTTTTATATTAAAGCCTCTAATCCAACTTCTAACAGCACAGTATTATTCTTTCATGTAATCCTTAGTCCAAATTAAGCTTGTTTTATATGTACAAATTATAAAACTTTTATATTAATCAAATGATGTTAGAAGTTAATGTCACAAATCGATAACAAATCGATAACAAAAATATTCCGAACTTTTTTTCGCTTTTCATATAGTCGATTTGAACTACGTTATTGTCTGTATTTTGTGGAAAAGGATTTATAATTCTAATGTAATCAATATGTAAAAAAATAGTATATTGGAAAAATAATCGCATTTAGTCGGTAAAACAGACAATTCTTGAGACGATGCTGACGAGACGAACTTAAACGATATCGCTAATACAGACATTTTTATTCAAATTTAAAAGTGAAAATGACAAGGATAACACGATTGTCGATAATGAAAGTGACAAGGATATAACACGCTTGTATTGCTCTATCGCACGCATACATTATTGTTGTAGGTAATACTCTACTTTCCTACATTTCGTGTGCATATGTGCATAAAACCTTCTCAAATAAAAATCTTTTTTTTGTAGGCTTTTAATTTTATCAATACAGTGTCGTTCCTTTTTGTAGTCCGAACAATGGGTTTGCATACATGAACGATAGAACTCTTATACTAACTAAACGTTGTCATGAGTTGACTCTATGAGTCACTCTACGCATCAAATAGAAGTAAATTTTTAATTTTTTTTTTTATGTTTAGCATGAAATTGATGTTCTCATTGTTCATTAACATGTGTACTTTAATTATATAAAATAATTTTGCAATTCTGTAAAGCCAATCCGAAAAAAATTCTGTGACTGCAAATGTCGATATCCAGCATCGCCTTAAGTGTACCGAAAGTGTCACCGAGCACTTCCTTTGATTTGGCAAGCCATCATCGATGTATAATATTAGAAAAAAACGAAAATGTTCTTGAAGCATTTTGTATACGCATGAGTTTGTATTACTTTGTAAAAGATAAATTTTTACAAAGAATCGAATTTAGAGACTGACGCAAGACTTGTTTGAAGCTGATTCTACAATGAGTCTTTAATCTGTAATCGGTAATCTTATGTCATTATCGGTGAATCGGAAGTCGTAAATCGGCGAGGTTGGCAACAGTCAACACGTGAGACTATCGACTAGCGATTTTCATACGACTGGCCAATTATGTGGCTTCGCCAGTTCCGATCGCCATCTTAGTTCAAAATACCCTCAACTTTCTTTTTTCCTATTCGAGTCGTTATACGACAAACGACTCGTTATACTATTAGCGACTCATTGTGGATGCAAAAAATTGTAAAATTACTGGCTTAAGACTTTTAATTACCGACTTCAGATACGCATTCTCATTAAGTTTGATGCAGAATTTTATTGCACAGCGCTACTCAAAACTTTATTTTCTCATTTTTGTAATGCAACGCTACGACAAACACAAAATTCGCTGTTAAAGCAAATGTACTTATTAACTTGAAATTTATATTTAACAATAATTAAGAACTTACGAATCAGCTGGCATCAGTGGCATAAATACAGTGTTGCTAGATTTCTAACATTGTACAGTTTCATTACTTTTTAGACATACCACGTTACAAAAAAATGTACTATTATTATTAAAAGGTTTGTAAAGTAATGACTTTAATTATGCTTACATATGTGTGATATATATGATTTCATCTTTTATATGTGCTTTTTGTTCAGTTTATGCAAACGGTCGCGCAAATTTTGAAATTGTTTTATTTCTTGTTTTAAAACTATTTATTTATAATGTCTCTTTGTCCCAAGATTTAGGATATTCTTTATTCAATTCACAGGCTATTTCAAACTATTGATAATTCCTTTTTAAAGCAATTTTTGCAAAACACAATTTATTTATAGTTTATATTGTTATGTATTTATTTTTTTAATATATTATATATAATACATGGCATATATAATATGTAGTAAATAATATATATGGTACAGGTAATTGAAAATTTATCTTTTTAATATATATAATATATGGTATATATGTAATATATAATAAATAATATATATATATAGTATGTGTAATAAATAATAATATATACGATGATTTTTTGAAAGATAATATCATAGTTAATGTATACGACAATTTTATTGATAGGTTTAAATGTGCGTGTATATATGCTCGCGCGCGCGCGCGCATGTGTGTGTGTGTGACGATTTTTTGAAAGGTAATATATATGACAGCTTTATGTACAAAAGTTTTATTAGAAAAATTTTAGTTGCAAGTTTACTTTTTTCATAGTTTTTTCTTAAATTCCACTTGGCACCATTTCCTAATATAATATTTTGTTGTAGAAAATATATATACAACAGCTTTTTTGAAAGGTAAAATTATTGTTCTGTTTTGACTGTAAAAAGAATGTGTACTTGACGCTTTGTTTTTACCTTTTTTTTAAAAAGGTAATTTTTGATAGATAGCAATTCTTTTTTTTTAGTAATATATAAATTAATTAGATTTTGCTAAAGAAGTTCCGTCATATTTTCCGTTTGCAGTATATGACGGTGCTTTTTAATTAATTATATTACAAAAATACAAAATATAAATGTTATATTATTTCTAGATCACGATTTTCTAATTCAAGTATTATTAGCTTAAATCCTATTATTCCCTTCTCTATATACATATACTTGTATATAATGGCCTTTTTCAATATTTACTATATAAAATTAAAAAGACTCATCATCTTCGAAACAATTTTTTTTAATTATTTATTTTATCAAGAGACATGATCATATACTTAAATAATACCAGCAGTTACTTATCAATTTTTTTGTAAGAAAATAAGACAGATATGTCTAGCATCTCCAGGCCATTTGTCTCTTTTTAATTTGCACATCGTTAGCTTCAATCCAAATGTTAAGTACCTTCTCTACATATACTTGTTTAGTAAAAATATCAGCCATATAATTTAGTATACAGGGTCATCGAAAAATATCGGATCCCCCTAATATCTTCAGTTAGAATGCATTTTGGAGAAAATGTCCAATAGCAAAGTTGTATGGTTTCAAGCGAGGAGTAAGATGATGA
>JANQDE010000076.1:738244-768068 GCA_037157785.1 Cephalotes varians
TAATGAAAAAATGTTTTATAGTGTTTTGGAAAGCTCTCGAGATAAGCTATAAAAGTATGCAATAAAATGTAGGGGGTTCCATTTAAAAAAATAAGGTTGATCTTGAAATGACCTTAAAGGACATGATCAAGATCAAAGTCAAGGTCATCATCTTACTCCTCGCTTGAAACCATACAACTTTGCTATTGGACATTTTCTCCAAAATGCATTCTAACTGAAGATATTAGGAGGGTCCGATACTTTTCGATGACCCTGTATACAGAAATGAAAGAAGGACATAGGATTTGTAAATATCGACGTAAGGATTTGGACAGATTATCTTTTTATCACGCATATGATACATAGAAACTAATGAGTCAGTCATAATATTAATATACAAAATTTATATTTTAAATGAAGAAATGGTTGATTTTTCGACTTACATAGTCTGTCTCAAAAGTTTACTTTCTTCGTACGGACGGTATTAGTGGCGTCATCTATATAAATAAGGTTGCCCTATCTTTGTTGAAGTTTTATTCATAAATTCTGTAAGGTGAAATGTCCCTCTAAGTTATTTTACCATAAGTATAAAATATTTTTGTGTCACCGACAACAATTTTGTGACACTCGTCACGGTGGAAAATAGAAAAAAGAGTGAATGTCAAATTCTGTGTGGAATTGGGCAAAACATTCACAGAGACATTAGCAAGTTACGGAAGACTTGTAAGGACAGAGTACTATGAGTCACTTACGCCAGAGCTCAGTGTGGAAAAGTTCAGAAGAACTAAGAAAGGTACACTTGTAGAAATCAAAAGTGAAAACCATCACTTTCTACGATACAGTTGGGATTATCTATAAGAAATTTGTTCTACAAGACAAGATTGTTAATGGAAATTATTTGGGCCTTATGAAGCATTTGCTAACAAGAATTGATTAGGTATCTCAATACTGAACGCAAGACAACTGATCACTTCTGCATAACAATGCTCCGGCTCACAAGTGCATCGCCGTGCGTAACCTCGCTTCCAAATCAGTTCTTAATTAGTCCTAATCCTTAATCATTTCTTATATTTATCAGATTTGGCACTATATGACTTTTTTGTTCCCGAAACTAAAAATGAAGCTGAAGAAAAAGGAGTTTGACACTATTTTGGACATCCAGAAGGCTCAATTGAGGCTATTTCGATCATCTCAAAGGAAAACTTTCAGCGGAGTTTTTAGCTTTAAAGCTATACGATCGTTGTGAACATTGTATTTCTTCGGAAGGGATATATTTCGAATGATTATAAATAAAATTTATAATTATTATCTTACAGAGTGAGTTTGAATGAAAGTTCGGAAACTTTTGGGACATACCATATATGTTTACTAAAGTTCTTTTATTCAGTATGTGTATATTACCATATAAATGTATCTGGCTCAAAGACTGAAAACGCTCACTCAACGAAAAAAATTGACCATAACGTGTTCTAGCTTTTTTGAGATTGAACCAATGCGAAATTCGTGTCGTGGCATTTTCAAAAACGCTCATAACGCATTCTGTTTAACAAGAGCGTGTACGACGAAAATTATTTGGGATAAGGCATTGAAAAAAATACATACTACATGATATAAACCGTGATGCTTCATTATTAATAAGTTATCCAGTCGCCTCCATTATTAATAATTACCTGGCATCTCCAAGGCATACTTTTTACTAATTTTATAGCATAATCTTGAGACGAAGATCTCCATATAAGTCGAATCTGTCGAAATAATAACTGTTTGACGGTCCAGCTCTTCTTCCCTCAGAGCTTGAACTTCATGAGTCCCAAACGTTTTCTATGGGATTTGCATCTGGCGATTGCGACGCTGCCAATCCAGTACGTCAACGTCAATTTTTTGTTTCTACGCAGTACAAAGACGACTCTGATATTTTAGATTATTGTTCTCTTGCAATAGCCAATATTCGTTTTTCCTCATAAACCACCTTTATGTAGATGTATTGTGTAATAAAGCCTTCTGATATATTTTGACAGTGTTCAAATCATCAATGAAGAAGTACCAAATATCTGCTTTAAGAATCAGCCCCAACGTGAACCTTTATCGGGTGTTTAACAGTCCACTGAATGAGTCTATTGGAGTCTATTGGAATAGACCAAGTATAATGAATGAAAGAATGTGCTCAAAAAAAACTTCCGTCCGAAAAAATTACCTTGTTCCTATCGCGGTCCAAATTTTTTTTCGCCCAAGTGAATATTTTTTCGACGTGTTTTTTTGGACAGTAGTGGTTTCTTCACTGTGCTTTGAAATTTCACTTCACGAGCCAGTAAACGTCTTCTTATAAAGTCACATGATATATTTAAATTCTTTTTACGCAAAATTACTTGTCCGATTCTTCTAAAACATCCGTAAAATCACTCTCCTCCTTTTTCATCGTTTTTTGCACAGAGCCACAATCTAGCAGGTCATCGATATCGGAGTAGCGTTTTACCCATTTATTTATAAATGTCTTCGACTTTTTCATGTATTTAGCAGCAGCTCCGTACATTTTCGGTCCTTTCGGATGCAAACAGAAACGCGGCTTCGTAACGTGATGCGTACGCGGTATTCATAGTGAAATAAGTCTTTCTGTGACCAAGGTCGAACGACAACTGATGCTTTCTATACAAAGCATTTTGGGGAGAAGGGTCCCGCTAGGTGCTCGCGTTTTGAATCTATCCTCTAACGGTTTTCAGGAAAAAGTTTAGCCGTACATGCTTTTGTCAAACAAATTGTATAGTCAAAAAGATTACGAAGCAAAATTCGTGTTGTGGTTCTTTTGACAATCGATCAATTCACGTTCTCGATACAAGATCCACAACACGAATTTCTCTTTGGTCTTTTTGAATATGTATTTTATCAGTACACGTTGTGAGCGTTTTCGAAAGGATCACATGAATTTCGTATTGTAGCTGAATCTTAAAAGCCAGAACTTGTAGTTTGTTTTTTCGCTGAGTGAGCGTTTTCGGTCTTTGAACTTAACATATCTATCATATAAATATTGAATCTTTTTCGATCCAGTATGTATGTGTATACAAGATGTTTTGTTTTAATGTATCACCTCTTTTATCATCGCAAAATAAGATAAAAAATTATAGAGTCTAAAGCGGGACAGATAATAATCAATTTTTGAAAAAATCAATTTTTTAAGATCGTTATTTTTTCAAATGAAATGATTTTTTTTTACATAATATGATTCTTCTAGTCATTCTGCATATAAAAATATGAATTATAATTATCAGAAAGTGGATAGTTCACGAAATACTTTGCACTTTGTTTTAACACATTTTGACACGAAATATAAAATATTTCATAAACTACTGATTTTTTGATAACTTTACCTTTAATATTTTCATATGCAGAATGACTAAAGGAATTACATTATATAAAAAAAATCGTACAATTAAAAAATGGTAATGACCACGTAATCTTAAAAAATAGATTTTTTCGAGAGTTAAGTTTTTTATTTATCTCTTTTCAAAATTTACAACTTTAGTTTGAACATATTTTTATTCGACCTTATCCTACGAAAATAAAAGGAGTGATTAAAATAAGACACTTTGTATATACATTAACTTAACTAACCTAAATTATTCTTTGTTCTATAAATTTTTTTGTTTCAAACAAGAATTGCATTCTTGTTTTTCTTTGAAATAATTTTTTATAAAACAAACGATTTATAAGGATAATAAATTAGCAATAAAGTAATTCTCTTAATTATGTCATTTATCTGTATTTATTTTTAATCGTGCTAGATTTATAAATGATTAAGATGCACTTAATATCTTTCTCTTATTAAACAATTTTTATTTTGCCGTAAAAAGACAATTCATATTGGAAAAGTTTTTTTTGCATCGCGAAATAAACTATTATGTTACGTGAATACATTGCTCCAATTTAGTGATGTCATTTGTAATAATTTTTTATTTTGTTTGAAAAGATATAATTTAAGAACTAAAGAGATTAAAATGTATCACGCGCATTGAGAGGATTAAATGCGCGTATGATCCGCATAATCGTCTTTTCGCACATCCGTGCCGATCTTGTTTTCGCAATTCGCCATTGAGCTCCTCTCGTTTAAAAGCTGCAAGGCACCGAAAATGAAAATAAGCGGCAGTCCAAATATCTTGCGAGTCGCGGTTATGGTGTATCCCGAGACATCCACACATGATAAACGCGCGGACTCTATTTTAGCGGTCCTGGACGCAGTATGCGCGAACAGATGTAAAACATACAGTTTCTGCATGCGGCACATGGCGCCTGTAATAAAGCAACACGACGATGCGCGTCGCTCGTTGCACGCGTGAACGCGATGTCCCAAATCTTTCCTCTTCGACTTGGAGAATTCTTTGAACAACTTAAAGATTGATTTATTCTTGATCAAAATGTCGAGGATCTAATATTTCTAATTATTTAAGTATAAGCGAAAAAAGACTTTAATTAGGATGTAATTAGTAAAACTTCTTTTGATCTAATTGGAATAAGTTCTTACAAAATTTTTATTTTTTTCTTAGAGAATGTACATTAATACTAAAGATTTAGAACGATGACTTTTCTGTGCATTATTGCTAAGATAAAATCAACCTCGGATTGATTAAAGAGGAGGGCGTAATGCGTTAATTTGATGACATCTCATACGCTCGCTCGCTTGCTCTAACATTCCATTATGTTGGCGTCGATATATAAATGGATTTAAATTTTTCGTTTCACGATTTTCGCTGCAGCTTCTTGACTGCACTCCGAACTGTCGTAAAGCTGTCGCTTCCGCATTGGATAATGGCGGTGCGGAGTGTGTTTGACACGCATCGCATTTAACGACCGATTGAAACGCACGAGAGGCATCGTCGCGCTGAGAAGATAATATATTTTTATCTAGAGAAAGAATAATAGGTACCTCTCGTATCGAGGCATGCGAGAGGATTTTAAAAATAAATGTAATGCTAGAGTAAGTAGAATGAAAATGTTGTCCGAACGATCTTTCATAATCTGTTGTCATATCGTGTGTCATAAAATCACGCAGAAACTTTAATTGCATTAGATACAAGCAGCTAATTTTTAAGTAACAATTCAATTTGATGCTTCACAATTCTGTACGAATTTTTTCTTTTTTAAAAAAGATTTCATAAATAGGAAACGCATTTAGGAAACTTGGCAGTTTTCTTTCGAAATAGCTTATGTATTCGTATTTGCATAGAAGAAATCAAATATGGAATTTTCTCGTCCGTATTTCGCGTAGGCATGAAATCACCGAATGGATGAAAAGAAAGGAGGAAAGCGAGTTATTTCTGACGGTTTCCGTATCGAGATACCGACTAAGCTTTCGCCCGGGATCTCCCGGAGAATCGTCGAAGTAAATGGAACAAGCGAAAGTCGAAGATCCCACGAAGAAGAGACCTGGGAATAAGGAAGTAGGAGTAAAGAAAAAAAAAAAAGTAAGAAATGAAAGGAGAATAAGATACGCGAGAAAGATGGCCGAAAGAGGATGTTCCGGGGAAATTGGCAGGCAAGTATATAAAAGAGAGCTACAGAGATAAAGGGATTAACACGTCGACGAAATGCGGTGAGTTCGATGGTCGATCGTCGTCGAAATCGTATTTATTCGGGATCTCCCTCCTATCCCTCTTTTTCTCTATTTCTCTCTCGCGCGCGACTTCTCCCTCTTCCCTTTCTCTCATTACTAGTGTCCTAGTTCGCGTTTGTCCCGAGCTGTCCGTCACTATCGACAGCAGCGGCGGGATCTTCGCGCCCGATTCGATTCCCGTTGCTCGGTGGTTTGGGAACGCGATTCCACTACGCCAGATGAGATTAGGCGCGATATTGCTTAACGCGAGCATCGGAAATTAGAACGGGTGATGCCGCAGCACCCGGTCTCACATGTCCAAAGGATCAGTTTCTTACGGATATTCAATCATGAAATGTATCTTTTTTGTACTAATCAATTTGATTTTTTGCTTTGAAATTAGCTTGCAGTTGCGATTTTACATTTCTTGCTGCGACAGTCTGTTTTTTAATTACAAAAAGACGCAATGCAGTTTCTTTCTATAAGATTATATACATTTGTTTTAATTTTACAATTTGTGGCAATTGATAATATAATGGTGTTAATACGTAATATTAATTAATAAAAGTATCTCTCTCTGTAATTAATAAAAGTATAACATAAGATAATCTTTGAGTTTCTTAATTCTAAGTAAATAATTATTAATTAATAAGTATATTTATATGCTTTAACACTTTATGGTACAACAGAATAGCAGCAAAAATTTATTTGTATGTAATATTAAGTGCCCCATTACATAAATGATATTAATAATGTTATTATATAATAATAGAGTTAATAATTGTTAATTATTGTTAATATTATTATTATATAAATACCAATTGAAATTGTAAATTGCTTTAATATACTAATGACAACTAGATTTAACTAGTTTTAACGCAATGTTTACGTCACTAATAAAAAATTTGATATAGTATGAAAAATATTTGTTTATTAAGGCTCTTGACTAATTGCCATATTGGAATCGTCATAAGTGAGAAATAACATGTTGAAGTTTCTTGCAGGCCATTTATAAATAAAGAGAATTTGGATAAAACAAAATGAGATCGTCAGGTATTCTATTACAGCTCCTCATTACAAAAAGTTGAACTGATAGGTGTGAAAAGTGATATGTTGTCGATAAAATTTTGTTTTATATATTATTTTGTTATTATGTACTTAATTGTGAAAATGTGACTTGTCTCATATTTATCAAATTCGTAAAAATGAACCGAAAATATCTTAACCTTCATGAGTCTTTTATGAAATTATTGATATGCATACACATTAGTATGCCGATGAGTCGTTCAATTGACTTTTGACTAGCTATTTTGACTGCTTCGATGTATCGAGATCCTGCACAATATGTTGTGCAATTCTGTTAAATGCGATGCGCAACGATACAGCGAGAATAGAGAGACGAAATCCGTCGAATAAAAGGGTTGGCAAAAGCCTTTTACCAAGGATCGACAAACTACACATATTTCGAAAAGCATTTTGCAGAATTTGTTTTCCATTCGTAAATATAATAGATGTTTTGTCGCAAAATCGTCTATCCTTGGCCACGAAGTCGCGAATTGCTGTCGAAAAAAAGATTATTTCAAATAAAATGGATTATTTCAAGTATATTATTTCAAGATTATCTATTGCAGCACTCTACGCAATATTTATTTAATTGAAGACCAAGAAATCAAACACAATATCTGTAGCTATCTTAATTGAGAAAGATTTTATAGAAAATAATTTCCCGCTTCCATTTACAAGAGAAGATAAAAATTAATTCTTAAACAAGATAGGATTTTCTCTTGTAACTCGCAAATGTTAATTAAAAATTTGTAGAATTTGTAGAAAAATTTGTACAGGATTTGCGCTGCTAATTAAAAAGTATTACAATTATGTGATTTTTTTATGAAGTATATTTGTTTTTACAACTACACCGGTTAAAGTTTGAGAGTTTATATGAGAAATTATTGAGATATAAAATTAAGAATCTAATTAAGTATTATTTAAAAAGTTCGATTTATATAGCTCAATATTTTTTCTTAATTTGGAAGTAAATAGGCACATATTATATATTTAGCAGTTCTAATTATATTTAGTTAGTTTTGATTTATATAGCTTTATTTAACTTTAACAAAATGGAGTACAGTCATAAAGATTTTTTTCTGAAACTGACCTATGGGTTATTTTAAATAATTCTCTTTCGGGGTAGAAGAATCTATCGTTAAAAAAAATAAACTTGTAGTTAGATTAATAAAAAATTGCGATAAATATCATATGCTTCAGTGGTCAAATTGATAAAGACACCTGTCCTGGAAATTCGAACTCTGACTGGGGTGATATTTTTTGCAATAACTTCTTTACATTGTTTTAAAAATGCTTATCAATCTTTGATTGGTGATACTACTATTTCAATTTCATTTTAAGACTTTCAAGATTAAAAGTATTCGGCACGTAGTTTGTAGAACTGGAAATGTATAAATTCATAAATATTAATATTATTAAAATCATTAAGATTCTGATTAAATAGGCTTATTTGTACGTAGTACAATGTAGTGTATTTACATATTAATGTTTATTTATTATTGTTAATAAAAAAAAAATTAAATGAGTGATTACTTTAATTTCTTATAAAAAGTTTTGTAAAAAATATTTTCTGTAAAACTTAAACATTTTATATTATTATATTTTATATTATTTTTTATTTCATTATAAAACAATAGAGTATAATAAAAAATAAAAATATATTAAATTATACTGCATAAGTTTAATTTAATATTCTATAGACATTATAATATTATATAAACATTTTCAATTAATACTTTCAAACTTTTGACCGGCAGTGTATTTACAAATTATAGCATATTTATGAAATTCGAAAAAAAATTTAAAAGTTCGTAACGTTACTTCGTAGTCGGATTTTTAGTCGGATATAATATTATAAATTTCATCCCTCATTAATATCAAGAAAACATCATTATAATATTAATGTAGGAAAAATAGAATGATAGAAAATTCGAAAAGAACGTGAGATGTTAATATACAAAATTTAGCACATTTAGATATGAAGCTGAAAATTAATCGATGAGTTCTTTATACGATACTATCATTGAAATTTATTGAGCATCGATTGATTTCTTTTACATCGCATATCAAATCGGTTATCTCTTTTCTCGTCTAATTTCACGGACGAGAATTTAAGAGTCCGCGGAAATCAGAGGATGGATTTCGAAAGTATCTTTACTGCGAATGTTCTATTGAAGTTTAATTTTTCATTTCCGCCTCGACGTATCATAGTGGCATCGATAGCGAAGGTGGAGTGGGATGAAGTGACGCGGTCTCCAACGATTGTTTCTTCTCGCATTTTCGCAGTCATTGCCGCGCATTCGTATCTTTATCTCCAGTGCGCATTGTGTCCAAGCGATACGAATTTGCGTCCATTGGCTTTACGGTTCTTCTTTTCTTCTTCTCTCGTCTATTCATTTGCTGCCTTCTCTTTTCCCCAACCCATCTTTCTCTTGCTTTTCTCTCTTTTTCTGTTCTTCTTTTTCGTATACTATTCGGTTATGCACAATGGCGCACGCGACTTTATTAGAATTTTATTGGATTGCCGCGACCGCTTTCATTAAATTGGATGTTGCTAATTAAGCTGAGGCTTTAGCCCTGTGTCTCTCTTTTATTTCTTCCCATTCTTTTTTGTCTCTCCTATCAATCCGATACAAATATAACACATAGCCTACGGCTTCGTCGACGAAATGCATTGGGGACTATTTTTCGCATCTATCCCTTTGCCAATATCATCGCCCCTCTTTTTTTTATTTACTCCTTCCACATCCCTTAAGACTTTTCTGTCACCTTTTTGCCACCTTAGACCTACGTTGCTTTCTCTTTTTACTTTCTCCGAGCTTTTATATTCTTTTTTCTTTCATCTTTTTTCTCGCTATTTTTTCGCTCTCTAATTTTCGTTCTTTTTTCCGCGATAATGTAACATTCGGTAGAGATAAATGCGTTAGCTACTTCGAAGTAGTCTAACAATATCTCAGACACGGCTGAGATATTGTTCATGACTACTTTTTGTCTCGTTATAAAATATAATTTCCATCTTGTACTTTTTTCTTCTCTTTTCTCAGATATAAGATAGTTTCAAGATCTATGAATGATTTTTAAGTGATATTCATTCGAGTTGATTTATAGCATTCATTGTGGTTTTTTAAATATTAAAATACAGAATGGTTCACCAGACCCTTCTTACACAAATTCTATAACATATTTATATCTTTGTAATTAAACAAATATTTTACAGATATATTTTTGATACAATGTACCAGGGAAGAATAGAAACTTTACATTCATCCGATAATTTTACATTGTTCTCATTTGCGGACTGAAGTATCATATGCGGATTGTAATAGCGATGCGCGAAAATTGCATTATGTTAAACACGTTATTAAATATTTATCTGCGAATGCGTTTTGGCGACACAATTAATAAATTCATACGTGCCGCATTTGGCGTTATTAGCGTTATTACCCACTTCGTATAATATTACCGGCGGTACTATTTAGCGTCATTACTCATGCTCGACGTATGTAATGGGAACTCGAATTCGATTAATTGAGTTGGAGCACCGACGATTTTAAACACGCTGGTCACGTAGCGATGAAGTGCTAACGAAGATAGCACAAACACGCGCTTAGTTTCTGGATCGTTAAATATTCCAATGAGTTATCTCAGTCCGACTTGTCGCAGGGGATGCGTATATACCTATTCGGATTGGCGTCTCTCGAAACAAGGTCCTCCGATATGATAGGGGAAATCAGTGCCCACGGCTAACCTTTAATTAAATGCCTCTCGTTACTCATTGGCCCTATCATTAATAATTTTAGTAATCCATAGACCGAATGCTAATTCTATTACGTTAGCCGTCTGTAAATTTTCCTACACATACTTCTTATGTCTATCAAAAGACATCTCTTTGATCTGCAATTAAAAAAAAAAATGAAAAAAGGTCCATGTGTTGCTAAATGACATAGATAATCGGATTGTCAGAAAACTAAATTCGTTCTTTGCGAATCAAATTCGAGAGGGTGCCAGTTACCAATTAACCGGGACATATAAAATATGTTGGGAAGCAAGTGCTTCTACGAATAATGAAAGTGAAGAACATCGCGAGAAAATGCATTTTTAACAACGGAGGCTTGCATTAAGAAGAGTATTTAGTTGCTGCGAAAATTTCCTCAGGGTGACGTTAATGGAGTCGCGCACTTCAGTGTCCGCAACTACATCCCGAAACTCGAGCTCGGGATACGCCTCGGGAAGTTTTGTCGCTTTAAATAGTCCAGCATTGACTTGCCTGTCGCTTCAGAAGAAGTGGTCGCGATCACGTGTATCTTTTCGCGACAGCGGCCGCGAGTTTTCCACAGGAATAACAGTTCCGCGGTAATTCCCAGGGGATTTTTCGTAATTGAAAAACTTTCCAACAGCCCCTGCTAATCCTTTGAACGTTAGAGCTCGTGAGCCCACCACAAACCTTTCTTCTACCTCTCTCTTTCTCTTTCTTCTTTCCCTCTCCCAATTCTTTTAAGAAAACTTTGCGCGAGTTTGCTTAACCGTTTATCACTCGGGTGAGGAAATACGCGTTACAAAGATACAGATGATATGCGATAATATGCCATATTTTCACATTGAGGGAATATTTGCGCGTAACTCGTCGGAATGTATATTAAGAGAAAATGATTATAAATGAAAATTATTGAATAATAACAACTTAAGAGGAGAGGGAAGATGTGTGAAATTAAATTTGCGAATTTATTTAAAGAAAAAGAAAAAATAGAGTTCTCTACTTAAGTATTATTTACTACTATATTTAAGATAAAATTTTGTGAATTAAAACTTATTAAAAATGAAAAACAATAATAATAAGATCTCTCAAAATTAAAAATTTTTTTTCATACAGACCATAGTCGCGCACTTTTTAATTTTTGTGTCGTCTCCAATAATTAGTGTATTATAATATATTGTAAGTACGATATTGTATGCGCCGAAAATTGTTATATTGCAACGCAAAAGTTCCTTCGCTGTCTATTGTTTGGGTGAATTTATTTTATTATTTTATTTAACAACTTTTTAAACACACAATATGTGTCGTTCTTTTTTAACTGTTTAATAATGACAGCTCATTCGACTTACCAACCGATCGTGAAAGATACTTAAATCAATTCTAAATCAATTCTCTTTCCACACGGTGGAGAACGTATGAATATTATATGTAATGTATCAGAATTATGTTGAAGATGACTCGAAGCTGAGGCGAAACGTTCATGACTGAAAGAAGCAATTACATCATTTTGATCACTATTCGGATTTTTCATTGAATAAAAAGTTGTGCACCAACAGCCGCGCTTTGACTCACATTTGCCCTTAATATTCCTTTTTTTGTTTTTTATTAAAAATGTATACCCAAAAAAATATTCTACTCATAAAGGGAAAATTTCTCTAAGCATATCCTCTAAGCAGAAAATTATATGAAGCATATTCTTCTTTAACACATATTCATCTAAAAAAGTGCACAATCAAGAGTAAATTCTTCTATAGGAAATTCTACTATAGTAACTTGAATAGCGTTTTGAAATAAGAGGATATGCAAGATACTCGCGCATTAGAAGAAGATTGTTATTTATTTGCTATGCAATGTGCTAAATTCTTCTAGTATTAAGAAGATTGCAATCTTAAATCCAATATCTCATAATTAGGATATTTCTCTACATTTTAGAGTATTTTCTTGAAGTTATATGTCAGAGGAAAATCCTCTAGAATCAAAAAGTTACCGCAAAAGAATACAATATTTTCTTTGGGTGTAGGAGTTTTTTTGTTGAAAATAAGCCAGAGAATTTTAAAAGTCTCATGTTTTCTTTCCATTCCGTGATTTCTAAAGAAGCAATTGCTATTTTCTAATTCTCCTTAGGACGGTCCTAATCTCAAATATTGTTGTGTTTAATACGTCGCTTGAAAAAAGGCGTAACTTTAACTAACATATGATTGTTATTTCGAAGAATATCATCACAAAAAATTAATATAGTTTGTTTGTATTTTGTTTGTACCTATTTGTACCGCAAGGTATTTCGTTTGTATACTTAAAGAAATATAAACAAAAACAACGATGGTACAAACGAGTAGAAACAATTCTCTTTTGAATGTCGTTGGCCATTTTTCGATATCTTGTAAAATGGCTGACTTCCTCGTAGGAAGGGTACGTTGAAATTGAAAAACGCTGTAGCTTAGAACCTTGAGGTACAAATGAAAATGACGAAGATACGAACGATTCTTTTTCGAATACCTATAGCTATCTTTTTTCTTACTTTCGCATTATGGCTTCAAATTAATCTCACATAACTTCTGAATGATTGTTCAAGCCAGATTATTGTCAAATGGAAAACGCGGCTTTCTTGAAGATAGATAGAAAACCTTATTTAGGACAATCTATTCCACATGGCCATTTTTTTATTAAGAGATTACATTCACAAATTGTCACAATAATGATTATTCAACTACAGCCAAAACTTATTTAAGACATGCCATTTTCTACGATTGCAGTGAAATTGCGATTGGTAATGCCGAAAACTAACAAAAAAGACAAAACAGGAGATCAGAAAAATTTACTCGCCAACTTCATTTTCTTAAAAGTTGTTGTAAGTACATATATATGCTTTTGGCGTAAACTATTTTATACTATAAATTAATATTATATCAGTAACTATAGTATAAAACGGAGAATTTTCTGGTATATTGATTGAGTTATAAGCTTTTTGATAACCTACTCCGTATGATAATTATCCCGATTTCCCTTATAAACGAAAACGATGGTGATACAAATGGGTACAATTCCTTTTGAATAACATAAACGAAATTTAAAAATTTTATCGTTGCGGGTCATTTTTTAGCCCTCCTGGTATTTTCTTACCTTTTGAACAAACGAAATATCTTGTGGTACAAATAAGTACAAAAAAACTACATTAATTTTTTAATTTTTTATGATATTAGGCACTAGATTCAGTGAAAGACTTCATGAGTTTCAAATACAATAACTACTAACGTCTATTAAGTTGACACAGCCACTTTAGCGCAATCAATAAAACACACAGAAATGTTATTTTGTTGCTAATTTATTGTTCATTTCCCCATTTTATTGCTAAAATCGATTTGGAGAAAATAGAGGCTGTGCTAACTTAAGGTTAAAGTTAGCACACCCATTAAAAAAAAAAAAAAAAAATATATAATAAAAGTCATTACATATTCTTTTAGTGCTAATTTGTTGCTAATTTGTTGCTCCATTCGCGATTTTCTTCTCACATTTTGAAACTCCGAAAATCATCCTTGAAACTATCCCACATTAACAAATTGTTCTGAAATTGCAAATTAATCGGAAATCTCGTTACGTTTCCCAGATTTTGTTGCTCGCTATTTGCAATAAATCCAATTTTGTTGCTCCACTCTCAACCTTTAAAAACTCTTGTTATAATTAATTTATAGTTTTTGTTGTGCTGATGTGTAATGGTTAAGAACGCTTTTCAAGGGTTGAGAGTGGAGCAACAAAATCGAATTTATTGCAAATCGCAAGCAAAAAATTTGAGAAATGTAATCAATCAAGATTTCCGATTAATTTACATTTTGGTGTTGTGTTGGTGTAGAGTAGCTAGGAGTGCTTTTCAAGGGTTGAGAGTGGAGCAACAAAGCAAGTGGTGGAGCAGCAAAATCAGGAAAACGTAATCAATTGAGATTTCCGATTAATTTGCAATTTCAGAATGATTTGATAATGTGGAGTAGTTTCAAATAGTGGTTCTCGGAGTTTCAAAATATGAGAAGAAAATCGAGAATAAAGCAATAAATTAGTACTAAAAGAATATGCAGTAATTTTTATTTTTTATAATGGCTGTGCTTACTTTAACCTTAAGTTAGCACAGCCATTATTTTCTCCGAATCGGATGGAGCAACAGAATCGGGAATTGAGCAACAAATTAGCAATAAAATAGCACTAAATTTCTATGTATGTTTTATTCGATTGTGCTAAAGTGGTTGTGTCAGCTTAATAGACATAAACTATTAAGTTTTTCGATCATTTTCACAATAATGACTGAAATCCATAATCAAGCGTTAGTTGCAATTGCCTTCATGGATAATAGTAAATTAATAACGTACTTTTATCCACGGCTAAAAAACATAAGTATTATATTCCAAGTTATATCAACACACAAGTTATATCAAAGAAAGTATGAAGAGAATATTAAGGGATTTCCATAATGTGTAAATAGTCTCTCCGACGTCTGCTGCTTTCCGCTGCAATAAATTTCTTATTGCTCGTCGTTAATGGCACATGACATGTCGATGGAAACTTAGAGAATTTTACACCCCGCTAGGCCATTTAAGCAGCTGACTCTATAAAAACTTTAATCATTATGAGGTATCATTCGCTCATTATCACAGCTTTATAAAAAGATGATTAATATAATTTATAAGTGACAACAGTTTAACTTAGAAACTTGTATTTACTTCATAATACGACAGTTATATCTATAAAAAAGATTTCATGACTAAATAACAGTTTTTATATTTTCTTTTATTGGAGACGAAAAGAATATGATATTTAGAGTTTTAATATTTTTTTCGAAACAGAAAATAATTAAATATGAAACAAAATGTTATTATAGACAAAATATTATGACCTATCCTAATTCTTTGGATTAGATACATATTTGCCATAATATTGAAAAAAGCATCTGTTCATGATGATCGTAACATCGAAATATAAATTTGACTAAATATTTTACATAATGTTGTTTCCAAGTTCCATATCGTGAAATATTTGCACGTGTTTACGCCAATAACATTCGATATGTTGCGCGCGCGCGCGCGCGCACGTGTGTATGTGTGTACCACTTTCAAAATCAACAAAATTCATTTTATAATTGACTGTGAAATGAACATAACTTTTATTCGCCAGACAGTTATATGATTTCGAGTATTCTCGATTTTTTAATAACATTAAATAACGTCAGCAGCTCGAGCAGATACTGGTTCAATAAATAATCGTTTGGTTGATCTTTGAGTTCCATTGAATATCCATTGCCCTTTAATTCGTCCTTTGTTGTACTTTCTTTTGTCTAGTCCTTTAGCCTTATCGATTTCAACAACTTCTTCTTCTCTTCTCATTTCTGAATTTGATTTTATTTAATACATAACTACGGAATGAAATACAAATAGCAACAAAATTTCATAATAATAATGAAAACAAGAAAAAAATATTGATAAATTACCTCACGATAGGAACTCGACCAATTGACAATACTGTGCAGAAAGTTCAAATTCACTTTCCAGAAAATTATAATGTGGCGGTTTTATTGTCAGAAGATACACAATAAATTGACACATTGTTTGTAAATTCAAATAACTTTCTGCGAACCACGTATTACGCAAAGCATTAAACTTTATATTGTACTTCTTTTTCAAGCGTTTTTTATGACGATTGCGGTATATTCCATTGTTATATTGAAAGGATAACAAATTGCGATTTAAATCCATCACATTATTACACCGGGGACATTGCACAGAACTCGGACAAAACTTTGTGTTCTATCAGATAATCAAATAATTAATAAGTTTGTTACGATCATCGCATATACACAAAAACTCGTAAAGTTTCATTTTTAGAAAGTAGCAGATTACCCTTCATTAATGATAGATATCAACACATATCAAAATCATTGAAATCGATGAGATCGTCACTATTATGCAGTTTTATTATACTCGCATATAAATTATTTATAAACATACGCGAAGTATGAAACAATGAAACTTTCAGTTATTAAGTATAAGTAAAAATATAATTTCCTATAAATATAAGAGTAGAATAAGAACAGATATATTAACTATTAATAAAGCAAGCTTTAAGATTAATACTCGTTTGTTTATGAGTTTTTGTAATAAATTTGCACTACGGTATAGTAGTATTATTTTTATACTGACAATTTTAATAATATTTGATGGTTCTCAATACTATATGTTAACTATGAAGAAATATATTTATTAAGACTGGATAAAATTCTTAGGAAAAATTCTTACATTTACAGCAAAGCAGGTATATTAACTATTAACATACAGTTTTTCTGTGTAAGATATGTTGTTTTTATATTCAAATTTTCTAAAATATATCTATTTATTTTCTGCTCTGAAAAAATTAAGAAGAAACAATCATTGATGAATTAGAAACTTTTGAGTGATTTTGAAGTCTCATCGTTAATGTCAGATGAGTTATGATTAAGATAAATAAGCTTGTCGCAATGCTTCGAGGGCAGAAAGAGAGTTACAATTAATGATCATGATAATGATAATGATCATGAATTAATAATAATGATTATGAAGAAAATCAGAAAGATCGTATTTAATCGGAATATCAATACAACAAAATTAGGAAGACGTCCATCGAGATATTCGGTAAATTAACAATTTTAAAGTGTTGTGCTAGCGCGAAGTAGCCTGGGGTGGTTTTGAACGGTTAGGGGTGAAGCAACAAAATCGTGTTTAATTGGAATGTTAAGCAACAAAATCAGCCAGACATAATACGATAAAATATGTAATGAAATTATTAACCACAATAATATTTATGATTAGGACCGATTGAAATAAACAGATACAAATATCAAAGAGGCTAAATATCAATGTCGGCAGTATAAACTCCGACGGATCTTGATGCGCAATTATAATTTGTGAATTTTTTACATCTCCTACTCATGCAAACTACAAATTATTAAATTATTAATTGTGTTGTGTTCAGGGTTAAAGGTTGTTTTTTTTTTAAATTAAAATGTTGCAATCATCTTGGCAATAGAACAATTAGTAAAAAAATTGCTTTAGAAATACGCTTTTTTTTCGGATGTTGTGCTAATTATAATTTAAGTTAGTACAGTCATTGTTTTTATTGAATCGGCTTAAGCAACAAAATCGCGAATAAAGCAACAAATTAGCATAAAAAAAGTGAATGTTTGTTTATGTTTCATCCGATTTTGCTACATTGGCTACGTTAGCTTAATAGACATCAGAGCGAAACGAATGATTAGTAATCTCAACATTTTACCTCCTCGGCACTTTAGGATCACACATCGGCAACTCGAAGAGAAAAAATATCATGAAACAGTCGTTGCACAAATATCGAATTAAGATACGGTTTCAATATTGTATAGCTTGATTTACACAATGTTTTTTTTATTAGCGTGTTAATCTTACTGTAAACTAGAAAATTAACAGCAAAAAAACATAATTTTATAAATTATATTTTTGGTTGCTAGTTTGCTAAAAAAAAATATATATAATTTATAGAATTATATTTTTTAGCTGTTAATTTTTTAATTCGCTAGAAAATTAGCGCATTAATTGTTAGTAAAAAGGCATCTTATAAATTAGATTTATTTATCAATTACGAAAAAATATGGAAAAAAATCATAAAATTATCATTCAAGTTGTAATTTAGGAGAATAACGTTTTCACGAATGATAAAAATTGTTTGACAAAAAATAATATTTATTTGTTTACTTGTAAAACATTTATTCTAAAAATTGTAGCGAAATCGCGAATTGAAAAAACGAATCTTCCTAATAATTCCACGTAAAATTTATTTTCGCGGCATTAACAAAATGATGATTTCTCTTGCGATAATTGTCTGAGTTGAACCGATGTTCCGCGTTTCTCTAATTAATTAATACCGCAGCTGTGCTGATTATCTTGAAACTTAAACTCCGTTTAATCATCATTAGCACCTCCGGCGACTTTGTCGCTTCGCGATGCAGCCATCAGGTGGATAACAACGATAAACTCGGCAAGAAATTAGTAAATTACAGCGAGTCGTGGGGCGGAGCCTCCCGGGAATAACGAGTTAGGTCTTTATTTCATCAGAGGGATGGGTCTTTCTGTTTAATCACAAATTAAACGAAAATAATATTTTACAAAAAACGAAAAAATTAAACAAGTATGTAAGACTCTTTTTCTTGTCTTGCAAATATTCACGAAGCTTATAATATTGAAAAGAATCGAACTCTATATGTCTTCCAATAATGATTGAATCAAAATATTATAAATTGAATGAAATTTTGATACTGCTTTTGCGATCAAAGTCTTCGTATGTTATTACATTGTTATTGTATGTCGTTAATTATTTTGCAATATAATATCGAGATACAATCTAAAATATACATAGTGAAATAAAAAGGTATTTATTTTCTTAGATATATAATTTTACACAGAAAAGGATTGTTGCTGTTGATATTGTTGCTCTTTTATTTAATACATTAATTAAAACAATATCAATATTAATTAAATATTAATTAAAACAATACATTGTTTTACAGAAAAATTTTGTAGAAGTATTCTTTTTTAATATAAAATTTTTAATATAAAATTAACTTAAAAAGATGAAATAAAAAATTAAAGTATATTTTTTAACTCGCTATATTTTAATTATGATCCTGTCGTTAGGAATATCCAGGATTCATGTCAACGCCTGCACTTACGAGCTTGTTAACTACTTGATGATTCTAAACTACTAAGTTTCTCAGTTTGGAGGTGACGAAATATGTTACTTCTATTATAGGTTCGTATCGTGTTAGACGTACAATTTAACACATATCACGAAATTGCATTAATTGCGGTGTTCGAAGCGTTTAAAAAAATCTTGTCCGACTAAATTTGCATGCCTTTCCATGCAATTATTATCCTCGTTCGTCATTTTCGTTATATCGTCGCGGACACAGCAGGGAGATAAATTTCACGCTGTTATTAAGGGACACCCTCGAGATCGGAGAGTCTCATGGTTTCGCATCTGGCAAGGATAATGTTTCTCGTCGACCCTTTTTACCGTAAGAATTCTCCCCATATTTTTGTAAAAAAAGATATTTGATATTAACACTCTAAAATAACTTATATTAAATGTTATTGACATTTGTATTAAACATTGACATTTGCATTAAACAAACATGATATTCAGAATACAAATACACAAAACCGTATTTTTAAAAGGTGTCTCAATAAAAAATTATATATGTATATTAAAATAAAATGAAAAAATGATTATAAAATACTTAATATAAAGTATTTCTTTAAAAAATATCTACTATGCGAAAAACTTGAAATTATCACAATATTCTTTTGGAACTTTCTTATCGAAAATTTTTCTTCAAAGATTTTGTTTCTATTTCGCGAATATCACACTTTTTTAGAGTTTTAGTTGTGTATTGTTCGGATTTTTAACTTTGTTTTATTTTAATGAACTCTTATAAATTATATTTCCTACTTATAATTTTGGAAATAAAAACATAACAATTTTATGTTATATGAAATGGCTATTTTAAGAAAAATTTTCTCATTTATTTTTAATATTTTTTCGAATTTAACATATTAATATAATTATAAGGCTGAAAGTAAATTATATATAATATATCTTTATTTCCTTCAAGCTTTACATTTTTAATAGCCGAGAAGGGGACTTGGTTTACAAAATGTTCCTTAACTCACTCATCCTTCCATACCTTAATTTACTAGCCCTTTTCTGAAAATAAATTATAATTTTTTTAAAATAATTTAAGTAGATACTTTGAAAAACTGCCTTGTTGTGTATGTTGTCGTACAAATTTGCTCTTATCAGGTTTAACCCTTACAATACTATATAAAAAACGGCATTATCCATAAGAAGTTTATCTTTTTCTAAAATAAAGTACAAACATTTATAAACATTTTACAAATTTGATAATATATTCATCAATTTTTATAGATTTTTTAAATCACTTTAAATAGAATGAAATATTGCCAGACTTGTATGGAACGGGTTAATTTTATTTACGCTATTAGATTATGATTGATGTTATACTTATTCTATTGAATTTGCAATGCTGTAGTTGCACAATAATCACGTCTCGCTTCGAAATTGTCTCGCTATATAAGTATTAAATATATTTATTAGCTCAGCGTTTACACGGAGAGCTCAAGGAGTGTTACATGACTCGAGCGATTCCTCTGTACCACGTGGCCACGCGGAAATTCCATTAACCGCCAGGGCAAACTCGGCAAATTCGTCGCGACGATCCCCTAACTTTGCCATCATCACCAATCGACATGCAGCTAACTTAATCGAGGTCGCCGCTTTAAGTTTCCTCCGACCGAGGAAGGATCCAAGCGTCCAAAGCCAATTAAGAAATTGATAAAGCGACCTCGTCGCACGAAGCGCACTAAGCAAAAATTTCTTCCCTCTCATGGTTGACCAACGCGACCAACATTATCATCAACTTTGTTCGATCGTAGTTCTATCGATTTATCGCTATTTTGTTATTTATTATCGCGGCGTTTCAAAGTTAATGATAATATCGGGACTTGTCCGGCGAAGTTATGGGATAGCGATTCGCAGAGATTCGCCGCTAGAAGCTGCGTCGCAATACTGACGACGAAAAGTCGCGTTATCTCGCGTTTAGGCGTGCCCGCGTTTGAAATCGCATTAACTGGCTCCAGAACTCCGTAAATTCGTCGGGTCGGAATCCCGGCGCGCGGTTCTTCGACCCGGTCGAGCATCCCGATTCTGAACTCTCTCCAACTTGGCAGCGTGTCTGCGCACCACATAAACACAGATCTCGCCGGAACTTGGTGCTCCAGCAAGCTAACAAGAGTACGACGACAGCGTCGATATGCGCCTGATATGGCATTAATTACGCACGCGTCTTTCCGATCGCTTTGCACGTCACATTTATCATTCAACTAATCAGCGTCGGCATAATTAAGCGAAATACAGCTATTAGAGAGAATGAGAGAAAAAAAGAGCGCGCCGCGATTAATAGAGTTAAATTGTGAAAGATTGACGGTGACGGTCAGTTACAAAATCACGTGACATAAAAAAGATGACTAGCGTTAAAATTTAGGAATGATGTTTTGACAAGGAAAACTGTTTTTGAAGAGTGTGTTATTTTTAACGCTGATTTTTGCAACCTTTAGTAAGTTTAGATCAAAAGTGTTTGAGATAGGAAAGTTTCCAGATCTAATTACCTAAAATCTTTTAAATTTTAATGTGAAAGGCCTTACTTGGTTAGAGCAGCGTTTAAATTTTCATTGGGGAAGCTTTCTCAGAAAGCAAAATCATGAAAGACACCATTCCAACCGAATCTCAACTTTCTTTAGACACTTCCTACTGCATCTGTCGTTGAAAAAAAAAAGAAAGAAGATCGAGTTTTCAAGTTTCAGGCGAGTTGAAAACAATTCTCAATGGTACTTTTGCTCGCGAAGTTTTTATGTATTATCCCGAAGGAAACGGTACTTCGTCGACATTTTTGAAGAACGACACGACATCGGTGAATTTTCTGGTTACGTCTCGGTGAGCATTCGTATGACAACAAGACGTTTAACAGACCATTCCTGAGAATGGGGGAGGAAGTGAGGACGAGAGAAGTATCTCCGAAAGAAAATCTCGTTCCTCGAGATTGAACGGAAATTATATCGAAGAGGCGGAAGAGGCCGACGAAAAAATCGTTATGATTTCCTCCATCACTGGCACCGCAATCGTTGCTATTGTTGCACTTCATTAAAATTTAAGTACGTAATAATAGAAAATGAAATGATAGACAATCAAGAAATGTATCAAGGTCTTTTAAAAAAGCATTAAAGTTTTTAAAACATTTTATTATATTATTTTATTTTATTACGTTCAGAATTTATTATGATTAATTATGATTTATTATTATTAAATCTTTAAATTTGATTTTTTTCTTCAAATTTTTTATTTAGGATTTTTAGATTTATAAGAATTTATTTTATATTATTAACTGCCATTAGTCCTTCTTTGTTTAATGTATACGATTCACGTATGAGGTCTTGTTTTATTATTTATTTTAAATTTTATTATTGTATTTTATGTTAATTTATATACGTGCGCGCGCGCGCGCGCGCACACACACACACACACACACACACACACACACACGCGCGCGCGCGCGCGCGCGCGCGCGCATAATTTTATATATATATTATGTATAAATTCATGGCTTTTATTAAAATTTATTTTTGCATGATATGTAAATTATTGCGTAATTTCTAAAATTTTGTTAAATAATCAATAATTAATTTTAGAATCTTATGTTTACAAAAGTATCACAGTGAATAAAATTTTCGCGAAAAATCTGGCTGCTTCTTTTATGAGATTCGGACTGAGAAGCAACCGAGGCAAAACGCAACTTAAGCAAGTCATTGTAACTTATAACCTGATCGCCTATTAAAGATACTTTGATAATTAACGTAATTATCTTGATGATCCTCTTCCTTTCCCAGCGTTCCATTCGACTGAACCAGACGATGGAACTCGAGGCAAGCTATATCTTTCCGTTCTCTTTCTCCTCGCAAATTTGCTTCCATTGTTGAATAAATATTTTATTTTCCAACAATTTCTAGAGCGGTTCATTAATTTCTGTTGAAATTATATGTACACGCTAACCAATTCACCGATTCCATTTAACCGTCGCTATTGTTCATACATATTGAAAAGTCTTCAAATGGATGCAAGATCTGAAAGAAATTAACAGATTCTTGTGAAATATTACACTATATATAAAAGTACAATAATATAAATGACAAGGTTAATGAGAAGTCAAATGCAGGAACTAATGCGTAATATTGAAAATATATTTAAGTTGTTAATACAGTAGCGTTAGATATGAACATTTTGGCTTCACTTCGACTATTTTCAACGATAAAGCTAACGACTTCTCATCCTGCGCCACACATAAGAGAATTCTAGTGTTAGGAACTAAAAGAATATAAAAGAATACATTTGTTTATTTACTTAAGGATTAAATTTATTAAAAATATTGTTGAAAAGTTGTTGCCTATAACTTCTTTATATTCTATTATTGAAATGAAATTTACGAAATAAATATTTCTGTTTATCTTTTGAATTGTCAACACAGCTTTATGCAACACGTGCATTAGCTTTCATTTGTATCCTTCTCCCCGCAACTTTGAATTACTTTGTATTCTTTTTACGAGCACCCGATTATTTCCACGGTTGTTAAGTGTCCATAAAGGAATGATCTAGGAACCTTTCCTTTAACTCAAGTGAATCTCGACATTATATACATCTCGTTTTTCATAAAAGCATTCAGAAGAATATGAATCACTTCGAACTGCACTTAAATCTAAGCGACATACTATGAATTTGATTTCAATAAATCAACACTTTGTTGTTTATTTATTTTTTACAAATTTAAAAATAACTTTATTTTCTACTTGTTTTTGTAATGAATAGTAAAAATTGATTTATAGGAATATCTCATTTTTGTTATATATACAGTAATATTTGTATACATTTATCTTATAACTTTGAATACTAGACAGTTCTGAATAATAGTCGTTACGAGTTAGATAGGAGTGAATTATTATTTTTCGAACAAAAGCTTTCGGCAGCAATCAACGGAGAATGTAGATATTCTACAGTCAGTCAACTCTCTTGTTAAAAAAAATTACACTTTTTCGCTTGAAACGGATCTGAAAAAAAGCTGTTTGCTGTTCAAAACCCCATGTTCATTGCCTCCTCTTCATTCTTATTCAAGAGCATAAAGTAGCAAAGAATTTTCTTACTTTTTATATTGATTCTAAAATTCTACAGCGTTCTTAAAATCATGTGACAATATAAAAAAACGTTCCATATAGTTCACCAGTATATAGTCGTTATATAGTTCACCAGTATATAGTCGATATATCGTTACGATCTCTTTACCAGATTCTCAGTACCCAAGTCTGCATAGTCGTGCAGTTTGAACAGTCCCGAACTGTAAACTTTCGAGAAAGTCGGCGATCCCAGGGGAGTCGTTGTTTATTCACTTTTCACAATGCTTTTTTGGTCGCTGTCGCGTGTCGAACAATCCGAATTGATCGACAGAAGGTGCTAGAGTATATGTTAAAAGCTGTGAAAGTCTAAGTAAGTTAAAAAAGAACGAACTTATTATTCTTATTGTGCTTATTATTATTATTATTGAATAATTCAACTTTTAATTGGCTATATGGTAGTTAAAGATTTTTTTTATTTTTGTATATGCACGTTTTGATTGAAACCAATTTGAAATATAATAGTATATAGATCTCTGAAGTAATAATTATTGCCAAGTAAATTTATTTATAAAAAATTAGATAATTGAATTAATGAGAATTGGAATATAATTTATATTCAATAATAAATATTTCAAAAGATATTTAATGATAATTTATTAGATTTTTTGAAAAGGAATGACATTTATTATTTAATACTATACAATAATAGTAATAATGAAACGCGCAGTAGAAATAAATCACTTATATTCTTTTTAGTTTAATTAATTAAACATTTCGAACTCTCTCCGAAAATCCCCATGTTCAATTAAATTGCTTCTCTTTTTCCATTAGAATTTTATCATTTTTCTTAAATCCTTTGATATTTATCTTTTTAATGTTGATAAAAATTTTACAGCGTAGTGCTGCTTCTGCCTGTCTCTATAAAAAGAGATTTAAAGCTGCAGGACATCGAGTTTAATCACAGCGACGATATGCACTGCGTCTCGCAATGAAGTCCGGGCGAAATTGGGTCGATAGATCTCGCCTGGTGTATCCGATTTAAACCTCTCTAGCAACGTTAAATGCATATCGTGCTTGTTTTGCGACAGGACGTCAAGGGTGTCGAGAGCGCGGCGTTATCTCGTTCGAGGGTGCGTCGCCAATTGCTCTTCATGATCTCTCTCTCTCTTTCTCCCTCCTTCCCTCCCCTCTCTCCTCTCTTTCTCTTCTCTCTCTCTCTCTCTCTCACGCGCTTTGCTACTGATTTTATGATCAGAAACTTCCTCGACCATGCGACGCTTTATTGTTGCAAAGTGCGTTTTATCGTTCACTTGTTTTCCGTCAATTTGAAAATATTTTAAAGACTGGATTCTACATGCAACGCGAGAGAGGAGTCACTTCTTTATCGTGTTTTGAACAAAACTACAGTATTTTAACGATATAAAAGTATTTATAACTGTAAGAAAATATGTTGTAATGATATATATTAACAAAATTAATTCCAGAATCTAAAATTTTTTAAGAAATAGAGTATCATTTAAATTAAAACTTTATGTAAATGAGTGTGTCCATTTAGTCACATCACCTTTTATTTTGTAAATTGTTTGCTCGATTTTCAAACTTATGCTGTAGGGTAATTTGATAATTTTTTATTCGAATTTGAGATAAAAAATAAAAAATTAAAAATAATAGATCAAATGGTAAATGATAGAGATCCAAAATTCAAAGTGATAGATGGCGGGCAGAATTTCAAAAAAATAATTTGATCATCATAAAATTTGATTTTAAGGATTTTAACATTGCTAAGTAATATCAAGTTTTCAGTATCGCTTTATTTGAAGCTTATCAATAATATGCAAATAGTTAGTAACTGATTTTTAAACTTTAATTATAAGCCTGTGCCTCAAATTTCTCCTTCATTGGAGATTACTATCTTTTTGAATTTCGACACTTTCAAAGATCACATTTAAATTCAACGATTTTAAGAACTTCTTAATCGATTTTCACGATAATTATATTATTTTTTAAATTTGTCCGTCATATTAAAATTTTAGAATTCTAAGGTTAGAATCGAATTCAACGATTTCAAAAATCCTTGGAAAACAAGATTTTTCATAAGTTATTTTATTAGAAAGCTCCTATCCTTTTACTCAAGGAATTAAGGCGTCATATGAGATGCTACTCAAAAATTTGTGAAAAAGTGCAAATACTCATCAATTATTCAAAATTATTAATTACTATTTTAAATAATGCATACTTTCTAAATTAGTCGACCACGTAGTAGTATTCAAAGTTGTTCTTTTTCTATGAACAATTTTTTTAACATCATGTTTGAGATCTTTTGCAATTTTATCAGTAAAATGAATATGAAAGCGTGTAAGCATTAAATTTATTTACAAACTTGTAAGCCTTAAAAATATTACAGAAACTCATAAAATGCTTCAGCAAGCATTCGGTAAAAATTTTGGCCTGATGGCAACTTATAATTGATTTAGCGGCTTCAAAAATGAATGTCAATTGAAAATCATTTTGGACATCTTTTGATTAACAATATCAAATAATATTGCAAAAATACAGTTTTGTAATATTTTTTACCAAATTTAAGAAAATTTAATGCACACGCACTGTTTCTTTATATATATTATTCACTTTAGTGATAAAATCGCAAAAGACTAAATACAATGTCCAAAAATCGCCTACAAAAAAAAGGATGATTTAACTTAAATATCGGTACGTGACAATTTAGTTTACAAGGAGTGCATGCAGCTCAATTTAGAGTAATTAATAATTATAAGTAATTGGCGAATATTTGTGCTTTTTCGCAAACTTTTGGCATCTCATATATTGAGTTATGTATTTGTTTCATAGAAATAGGATAAAGGCAGCGAATATGGTATAGGTTACTAATATGGAATAGGGACTTATTTTTTAAACAAAGCGTTGTATTCTAGTGGCAATCACTAGAAGTTGTTGCAATTGTTGTCAAACGTGCCATATTAAATAATAAACTCGATGCGATAACTGATTTCTCTAATATAAGCATTTATTTATTTTTGTTGCGTCTGGAAATGTGATAGCACTATCTTAAAAAAATGTTCTTACAAGCTGAATATAAGTTATTTAATGTTTATAGAATATAGAGCTTTTAATAATGTTGCATGAATAATATTATACCGTTTAATTGCGATTTGTAACTCTTTATTGAAATGGGAAGAGTTTGTGTGTCACATATTAAGATGTGTTGGTAATATGGAATAATTAAATTATTATGGAATAAAGAGTAGAGAGAATATAATGTTTATGTTCTTTTTATAAATAATAAAGAATATTTTTGATGTTAATGTTTATTTTAATAATTTAACGATTTAGGATTTGATTTTATCTATTGATTTTGTCTATGTTCATAATGTAATGTTATTTATGTGCTATATTGTACAGTAAACGTGATTTTTAACGTGGTTTCGATTTCAATTTACATAAAGAAATTAATTTGCACTTCATTTTTTGTTATTTGTTATTGTTCCTCAAATTTGACTAGTATTCCATATTATATCTCTCTTTTTTACGCCCCTTATTTTCTCACTTTTTATTTTTTTATAAATATTGAAGTTGGACTTAAATTTCGGAGACTTTCATTTATTGGATGTTATAGCAAACATATTGCTTAAAAGTTCTACGTTTATTAAAAGCCTTAATATGCATTTGTATCGGAGTAATATTAATTTAAAAATTGATATTTCATATTCGCTGCTTTTATCCTATTTTTTATCGAAATATTGCACATTATAAATTTTTATATTGAAATTGAAGTAATATATTGACTGCCCGTTTCTCTTGCGATAACCGTGCCTTCCGCAATTATATTTACTTGTAAAGAACACTTATCATGAACTCAGGTATTAACGTTTATAATGTCGTCAGTCATTCCCCAAGTCTGTTCTGGTCTCCGCGCCTCGAAATCCCATTAAACCAAGGCTCGTTCTTAATTTGGTTTCTGCTGTGATCCGCTGCACAAAGGAGTTCGACGTAAATTCGATGGCGTTGTAACTTCGGAAGAGGCTGGCTTAAAAGGGAGTCGGGTCGAAGGATGCGACTATCGTTTTGTCTCTGTCTCTCGCAGTATCAACAGCGTTTCTTCGGAGCTTACGCACCAAAGACGTCTCCTGTCGTTATAATGAATATTGAATTATTATAAAATTATCAATATAGTTCTACAAAATGGCATTTCCTTTCAAGCGTGACGTGTACTTGAAGAAATTTTGATTCATCCGGTGAGCTTTGCAATAATGCATTTATATAGAAATAATTTCTGAAAATTGGTATTTTGAGAAGGTACTGTAAAATGTCTCTTTGTAAATAAAAAAAAAAAATTTTTCTCTTAATCAATTTGCGATTATCTTTTAAAAGTTAGAATATCAAAACTTTTGAACAATTTTTGAATATTTTTATTTGATGGTATGTGTTGAATGTGTCATTCTTATTAAACCAAATATCTGAAATTTACTCCTCTAAATTAATTTAATAAATTAATATTATTGAAAAGATAGAATTATTAAATTGTATTATATTACGCTTAAAGTTATTTAGATTGAATATTTAATTCATTGAAAACACAGAGATTATGCACTGCCATTTCGATACATAATAATGTAAACGGTTATGGCTTTCGGAGATGTGAGTTCCGCGGCATCCGTTATAAATATTGTAAATTGCGCAAAATGACAATTTCCCGTCTCCTAGGAAGCAGGTATAACATAGTATAAAAGAACGAGTAAATAGATCGAATGTAAGTCGATTGACTGTCAACTGTCTTTCCCACGATCTCTGGTTCATGTATGAAACTGGCGAGTTCCGGTGACATCGCGGTGGCATGCCGAGGAAATCGTGAATAACGCAGTTGGTTTCCTTGAATGAAGGAAGAGAGAGAGAAGGAAAAAAGGAAGTAGCAACCCGGGAGAAAGAAACTCTTCTCCTCTTTCTCCGGAAAAGATCGTCGCGGATGGGACCGATCGTAAATTATTCCGCGCATTTAGAGGGTTTAAGCACTCTTTTCAGTTGTTCTCATCCCTCCGCCATTCCGACTTGCGCGACGCACGATCTTCCACCCTTCGACAAAATTCGACGACGAACGAAAAGCAATGGAAATCTATGGTGCATTAGCATGGTTTTCTCTCTCTCTCTCTCTCTCTCTCTCTTGCTGCATCATCTGCCGTAATTTTGAGATATTGCTGCCTCTTTTGCGCTCACTTTATTAAAAGGGAGCGGTTCATTTGGACACGATGCAATTGCCCACAGCCGACCGATTACTCATAGCGATCGATGCCTAGAGGCTTTCCACTGTTCAAGCGCTGTGAGTGGCTGGGCAATTGTCCATTTGAACGTCACTCTATTAAAATAGTAAATCGGTCGCAAATAATTGCAATATCGTTTCATCTTTTTCAATCGATATGCTTCGGAACCTTTAATCGATATCGAAAATGAAGAGAAAAATACATGTTTTCTTTTAAAATTTAGTGGAAGAAGAGCAACCTTTAGACATAAAAATCATGAAGACGATATTTGTCAATTTAATGAAGTCGTACAGTATTAATATAACAATTGATAAAATTCACTTGATGTTAGTTTTTATATGTGATTAAGGTACGTAATTGAGATCAAAGTGTATTTCAGTGTGACACACACACA
>JANQDE010000076.1:768088-778343 GCA_037157785.1 Cephalotes varians
CACACACACACACACGCACGCACGCACGCACGCACGCACGCACGCACGCACGCGCGCGCGCACGCGCACGCACGCACACACACACACACGCACGCACGCACGCGCGCGCGCGCGCGCGCGCACACACACACACACACACACACACATTCAAGCATTTTTATAAAAAGAAGATCCGCATGAGAATGAAAATGAGTGAGTCTTTTCTCAGTCAATTTTCGCTCAATATCTTTTTGCAATTGATAAAGTTAAATTTTAATTAACAGAGTTAAATCAATTAACAAAGTTAAATTTTTTTAAAATAATTTTAATATGAGTGAAATAAAATGTCTTAAACTAATTTACGTATAATAAATACGAAAACGACAATAAAAAATTCGTAATACGTCACAATACATTTTTATGTTATCAATATTGATAATTTCAAAGATTGAGATTCTTTACATATTATAAAGTTTTATTTTCTACATTTAAATTCTCAAAAGCACTGAAATATATGAAATGAAAGAAATAACTCAATCTAATAACAAAGAATTTATTAAAATACAAGCAAATAAATTTAATAATAGAGATAACATAGGAAAAATTTGTATACATTAATAACAATAAAGCATTGAATTACTTTGAAGTTATTCTGTTCTATGAAAGTGAAAATATGTATACTATGTATACTAACTATAATTTTGTAAAAAGAACGCAAATACCACCTACTTATGTGAAAGAATAATTAGCGTACATATACAAATTAACAAAAATAAATGTTTTTATCCGTGTTAGAAAAATTTTGTTGATTAATGTTAGAGAAAATTTAAGTTTATTATAACGTGCACAATTTAAATAGGGAAATCATTTATCAAAATGTGTAATCTCGGAAATTAAGAAATTACAATGAATAATATAGAATGTCCTTTATGTATAAAACATAACATAAAATAGTCGTGATTAAATTGTGGTAGCATTGTTAAAGTCAGCAATTAAATATTTCATATATTTTGGAGCACTCAGACATTTCAAAGAGAATGGATAACTAGAAGATTATGACTATACTAACCAATACCGTCCGTAATTTCCCTGTTGTCATGCCTCCTTATGATGTGTGGCAATCTTGGCGTAACGAGCCTCTGCTCTCTGTACTAAAGATTTGGATTCAAATCCATCCAGAACATCAGATTTTATTCAATTGTCATTTCTCAGAAGGCAAATCACCGAGGGTTTATTTGCCACGAGAGTCTTTTCTAATAGGCTGTTTGGACTGGCGTTAAAAAATTGTAAGTCCCATATTATCTGTAGATATATGCAAAAGAGGTCAYCACCAGAGATCTTTGACAAGAGAGATAAGGTGTGTTCCATTTGGCGCTCGCAATCCATCATTTGTTTAACATTCAATAAATAACAAGGACGAAATGATTCTATGAGTTGCGAGTGCCAAGTGAAACGCAGCTTATCCTTCTTTTCTTAAAAGCTTCTACCTTCCAACGAAGATCAATATGGCTAATATTATATAGACAAACAAAATTCCTTTTGAGTACAAAGTCAATAATTGCAACTAAATTGTTTTTAGAAATAAACTCTTTTTAATCAATATCAATCTTTTAAATTTTAACCTCTTAATAAGGCATATATGAGCAAGAGCTGGGAAAATCCGACTATTATCCGGAATCCGATTACTAGTCAACCACGCAACGTTTGAAGTCACGCATCGCCCCCGAACGCAGTCTATGGACTGAAAAGTGTCTCTTCATTTTCATTATGAATGTGAGATTATGCGCCGATCTTATCAGCACGTCAGAAGCCGCAACATATGTATCTGTTCTTCCTTTCGTATGCACATAAAATTTTATTGTCCCGTGGCTACGCGTGTTTATTACGATGCGCCGCTCGTCCCGATGTGTCTAAATGCATGTCGTCGCTATCGCCGCTGTCGTCGCCGTCGTCACGACGTTGCATCACGCATACTTTATGACGAGTCGTAAGCGATCTGTACCCTAAAAAAAAAAGAAAAAAGAAATGAAATTCCTGCGGAATGTCTTCGTTCGTGTGTAAACTCTGACTCCCTTGACTGAACGACGAGAACTAGACGGTCTTGTCATTTCTCTTTTTTACACACAGCTATGTCGGGTAGTTTTCGCTTGAATTGGATGAGAAAGCACTCTTTCCGTGGAATTCAATATCTTAGATAAAATACTTTAGAAATTTAGAAAGGAGATACAAAAAAGTTGTTTTTTTTTTTTAGTTATGAAATAAATTTTTTTACAGGAATAGAATTTTCTTATAGGAAAGAACGGTTTTGTTGAAGATTTAAAATTCATCTGAATCAGCTGAATATAGATCAGAAAAGTAATTTTGTTGAACTATTAAATATTACAAAATATTAAATTATGTAGAATGCTCAAAATAGTTGCTGGAATATCAAAATTTTTTACAGCATTGTTCATTATTCATTAATTCAGCATTATTCATTTATTCTTAAGTTTGCAACAAATTTATTTTTGGATCTGTATTCAGCAAAATTTTAGATCTCTCAGCAAAATCGTTCTTTCCGTGTAGAAGTTTCATTTTTCTTAGGAACAGAATTTATGACATATAACTAATGTTACATCGTATGTTTCTATTCTCTACGTTTACAATTAAGGATGTTCTTTTTTTATTCTGCGAGAAATGCAAACGAGTTACGAGACATGTTGCACGAAAGGTCGGGAAGGTTTTATTTATAATTATTCGCTAATTTGTATGACCCAAAATAGCGTCCTATAATTGGTCGTGCCTATTATACATATTCTTTTGGGTAAGATTTATTCTATTTCTACATCTCTATAACGATGATTTTGAAATAAAAAACAAGAGAAAGCTCAATTTTGCGTATCATTAGAATTTTGATTCTTGATAACTTTTGCTTGGAGTAAGCGCAAAATGTGCGTAACAAATTGAACATTGCTCTATTGAAGCTTCTATAGAAGCGTCTACTCTGTAGAAAGAGTTGAAAAGTTGAAAAAAATATAGAATATAAATATAGTAAATATAGTCACGTAAAAGTATAATAACAGAGATACTTGATAGAAGCAAAAGTCTAATTAATTATTACATCTTTATCGCAATTGCTTTACATTATATTTTCTATACAACAAAATTTATTATTATTACATTATTCGTTGCAATCTCTTAATTTCCAAAATTACATATTTTGATAATTAATTTCTTTATTTAAATTTCGCAAATTAAATTTGTTAAAATAATTTTTATAATATTGTGAAGAGATATCGAGCAAGAGCTGAAAAAAGAGACTCACTTTCATCTTCTCAAGAATACGTTTTGATGGTATTGAAATACGTTTTGATGGAATCTATAAACTTCCAAGATGCGAATATTTTTCTCGATCGGTTGGCTATATCGAATGAGAACCGCAAAGAAAAATAGGGATATCAGGAGGCGTTTTAATGTTTTCCTTTCTCTAGCTCAGATATATCTGATGGAATATCGACAGATTTACGTGCGAATTCGCGAGACGAGCTAGCTGCTGACTACATTCACGAATGCAAAAGAACAGCTTGCAGATTCGGGAAAAGGAGAAGGAGAGAGAGAAAAGAGAATATATCGATCATGATTTCGAATCCAGGTTAAGATTGGATTTTGCGAGAAAATTCGACATTTCACATTCGTATCTTGCTCATGATCTGATATCCCTAGTATAGTAGAAATATTGTGAATCAAGACCGACGAAAAAAATATACTATTTCGATTTTAGACAGCGATTCGATTCTTGCATATATCAATTTTGTATTCAAAATAAAAATAAGCACAATTATTAGAAAAAAATAACAAACTTAACGACTAAAACGAGCCAAAGATAGGTCAAAAACTATAAAATCGTGGAAGGGCTAATGAGAGCTATAACACGCTGTTGACGGTGCGCAGTAACTAATAAGATTTATTCAATATAATTACAAACGTTTCGGCTTACCTTTAAGCCATCCTCAGTGTGCACGTTCAACGTTCAAATCGGTTCCGTTAACCAAAGATAGGTGTTTTTAATGAAAATAATCAATTACTAATTAAAATGCATACCACTTTAATATCTACTACAAATTCATCAAACGTTTCGACCGTACTCGGTCCTCCTCAGTGATGTCATATATATTACAAAATAAAGTTCTATCATAAGTGAATAAAATTTCCCCCAATTATAAATAAATTTAAAATTATAAACAAAGCATTAATGACAGTCCAGGCAATAAAATATAAAGTAAAGGACATAAGCAGTAGCACATAAGTACTTCTTAATTATAGGTAAAATAGAAATTATAAAGCGAATCGTTGGTAACAATCAAATAAATAAAATGGGATAAAAAAACATAAGTGGACGCATGAAAGTATATGTAATGACAATAATAAAAAATAATGTTAAAATAAACATAAAATATTTTCAAATGACAAGATCAATGTCAAGACCAACCAGTATGAGAATAACAATACATTTTAATAATTACGAAAGATTTATGAGATCTTTTTAAGCTCTTTACCATGTCTTGAATCTCCTTATCAAAGATCATCGTGATTTATGGTGGAGCAGCTTAAAAAGATCTCATAAATCTTTCGTAATTATTAAAATTACGAAATATTGTTATTCTCATACTGGTTGGTCTTGACATTGATCTTGTCATTTGAAAATATTTTATGTTTATTTTAACATTACTTTTTATTATTGTCATTACATATACTTTCATGCGTCCGCTTATGTTTTTTTATCCCATTTTATTTATTTGATTACCAACGATTCGCTTTATAATTTCTATTTTACCTATAATTAAGAAGTACTTATGTGCTACTGCTTATGTCCTTTACTTTATATTTTATTACCTGGACTGTCATTAATGCTTTGTTTATAATTTTAAATTTATTTATAATTGGGGGAAATTTTATTCACTTATGATAGAACTTTATTTTGTAATATATATGACATCACTGAGGAAGACCGAGTACGGTCGAAACGTTTGATGAATTTGTAGTGGATATTAAAGTGGTATGCATTTTAATTAGTAATTGATTATTTTCATTAAAAACACCTATCTTTGGCTCGTTTTGGTCGTTAAGTTTGTTATTTGCCTTTACAAGTTTAAGCGCTACCTATATAAATTTTTTAATTAGAAAAAAAGTTTGGATTTCTTTGAAGTAAAGGACAAATTTTTTATGACATCATATTATTAGGATTATTTCCGAAAATTTTTTTGATCGTTAAAATTATAGAAATTTATCAATAAAACAGATTTTAATATAATTAAGCAAGTTTTTTTGCATATTTACTTCATAAATTATTTTTTTCACAAAAAGTAAAAGTTATGAGATTAGATGGATTTTTCTGTAATCGTATTTGATTGATTTTACTCAACTGATTCTTCTCTATGCTTCTGGCTCGAAAATATAAAAAAAAGAGAAAATTCTTATAAAAAACGAATTTTATTTGTTTTCATGCAGTGGAAAGTACTGCCAATGTATCATATTACAATGAAACGAAGCGCGGAAAATTGAAGACTTATTTTAAAAGTTTATATCGTTGGTTTGTTAAAGAAACTCATTAAGTCAATATAATTAACTTTATAATTCGGTGAGTTTCTTCGGCGGAAGCTGACAATAGATAAATATTTGAAACAAACTCGTAATGGTGTTTTTCTTGTTCGTAAAAGCCCCACTAGTTTGTTTTGTCTTTTCTCTATCTATGACATAAAAATATTTTGTTTACGATGATGTAAAGTTTGCCGCCCAATCGTGAATACAAAGTGCAACTTACAAGCGAAATTGACGTTAATCTTTCGTGAGAGGAAAAATCTTTTGGAGATACATACGTGCATAAATATACAATGCAAAATTGTATCGGTGTAAAATGTTATATTTACAAGAAATGAAAACAAGAATAATTAAACTTTTGTTTTCTTCTTTTTAAAGATTAAAAATATATTAAATGTCTTTTTGATTGAATGCATTCGTATGTATATGTATAAAGTACTGAAGCATAAAGATAGATCACGGAAGTAGAGGAAGATTTGCAAACAAATTTTTGACAGAAGCAGCGCGGAAGAAGATAAATTCGTAAAATTCCGAAACTTATCGTTCATCTTGTTTTTTTATAGTTTCAATACCTCGTCAAAATCTGGGATAGATTCCAATTTTTATCGCATTGTTACACTGTGCACCTCTCCATCTATCTTACCCTGGTGTCACGCGCCAGATTATGGCTGATCCTAATTCGAAGATCCGCGAAGCGAAGTGAGGTGTCGTCATACGTTCCTACAAAAAGCCGAATTGATCAAATGTAAAAAAGCACGGGCGCGAATAATGCGAAATGGATGTCGAAAAACATTGAGAGGGTGGGGAGAGAAAAGGGAAATGATGGTGGCGGATTTCACCCGGCCGATTTCAGAACGGGCTCAGCCAGACGCATATAAATTGGTTGCGCGGTATGAATCCCTTTACATTTTAATCGCAGCTGACGACAGCCGCGTTGCCGCGCTTTTTCTCTCGTTTTTCTACCTTCCTATCAATTCCTCTCCTCTTTCGCTGATCTCTTTCCGTCTTTCTTTTCCCAACATCCAAGCGCATATCACTCATCAAATCGCAAATCGCTTAGAATGGACCTGTCTTCAGGATTGAAGATAAAGAAAAAATATGCTATTTCAAAGAAGAAATTTTCTTCTATATATTATTTTAATTGGTTTTGTTTTTAATTATTGTTTAAATAATAAACAAATCCCACAAATTGATAGAAAAAGATGGATATATGTTGAAAATATGGAGCTCAAAAAAGCAAATCCTCTTCTTTATATCTTTTTTCATGACACTGTCTTCTCGGAATATGCTATATTTTTTCTATTTTTTTCTTCGCCACTATGAAATTCTTCTTCAGTCATGTCTTTAACTCCTTCTCCCTCTTTCTTCCTCTCTCCTTCTCTTTTTGATCGTGCTGTATCTTTTCATCTCTTTTCATAACCGCGAAATGAGCTCTAGTGCATTTTTTACA
This sequence comes from Cephalotes varians, assembly GCA_037157785.1. Classification (NCBI taxonomy): domain Eukaryota; kingdom Metazoa; phylum Arthropoda; class Insecta; order Hymenoptera; family Formicidae; genus Cephalotes; species Cephalotes varians. The sequence continues at coordinate 775,095 of JANQDE010000076.1, forward strand.
TTCTTAATTCGAAACAATACATTTTTTTCTTAAGCGTGACACTTTCACTCTTCTTCTAATTCCGGAACACCCTTTTCCATCTGCCCTCACGAAACTGTTCCTCCGTGTCACGCATATTCTTTTATTTCTTTTTACAACTGTGCGGCTTTTTCCTCTGCACGGTACTTTCATTTTCTTTCCGACCTTGCTTCACCTTTCTTTTTCTTTCTTCTTACGATTATAAGGTTTCTTCTCCTCCCGGAAACTCGCTGCTTCTTTTATCTCTCTTTGCGATTGCCATGTGTCTTTTTTCTTTTCCGACATGACGCTTTCACTTTTTTTTTTGTATCGAAAACGCGTCATTCACCGTCTCTCTCGAAGGCGCATTTCGTGGAAATATCCGCACTGTACAAAGTGATGTGATGGTGGAGGAAGGAAGAAGAAATATGAATGCCCTTATAGCGTATATAGAGAAATATGAACCCCTTGTAGGGGTGCACGCGATACTCAAAGCTTTTTCCATTTGCGAGATCCATGTCTGACCTGCGAAAGGCGAGAGAAAGAGTAAGTATCGCTATCGTAATCCCTCGGGGCGTCTTGCGAAAGTGACGGATTGAGTAAATGCGTAGCTTTTATTAGACTGAACCGATGAGAGAAACTACATGTAAATACTCGATATGTTCCAACGGTCTGTTAGCGAAATCGTATTATCTACGATTTTTACACATCATTATTTTTGTAAAAACCGGAATATTGACAACGCAAAATTTCGAACCAACTTAATCAAAAAATAATTAATGCATGGCATATAGAGACATATTATTATTTAAGTACGAGAGTTTGTCAGATTTCCTGATGAGCTCTTTCAAATGGAAAATGTCGGGATGCATCCAGAAACTTCTTTTGATTATATATCTAAAACTTTTTCTCTAACTATTATTATGTTGCTTTTATTAAAGAAATAATTATCCAATCAGGATGACTCGCAAAATACATTGAGAGAAAATTATTTCGTATGTCACTGTGATGACTATAATTGCATGGTAAAATAATTATGATTAAGAGCGCTTCATTTTTATAGTAATTTTTATAATATTACTGTTATAATGTTAGTAATAATAATTATATTTATATAATAATAATAAAACTAATATAAATTCATATAAAAATATTTATATAAAAATTTATTAATTTATATAAAAATAATAAATTAATATAATAATTATATTAGGCCTACCAAGAAATATACATATATTTAGCAGAACACATAGCAGAAATATACATATAGAAAAAAATGATACTACTAAATTACAGAGTTAAATTAATAATAACATTACAACTATTTTTTCTTTTAGTATACACATTTTTCTAATTATATGTTACCGTTAAACGTATTTGGAATTAGCGTTAATGTACTAGCAAAAAAAATTTGTTATTGATCATTAATTGATCAAAATAAATGATTTCATAGAATATAATAGATAAATGTATTATCTAAGAAAATAAGTACTTTAATGTGTGAAGAATGTTTAGAGAAAAGATTTAGATGCCATGTGGAAAACTTTAACATTTAGTAACATTTTATACTTTACCGGCTATAATTTTTATAGCTAATATGTCGGCACAATAATACAAACTGACTGGCATTTCCATCAAACGTATTTTATTAATGCACATGTTAAAATGAGTCATACGCAACTGCGACGTTGAAATTGCGCTGGTGCGAACTTTAATTCAGAAATCATCTTATATTTTTCTGTGAGAAATGGACAGAAAATTTCATTTCTCAGCATTAAATTAATCGATCATTTAACCGTCTACTCTTTTCTGTCGAACAGAGACATGAAATTCCAAGTTCTCACGGTAGTATTTTCTTTATATTATCTTGCCTTACATTTGTAAAATTGCATTATATTAGGCAACTTTATTGCAACTTGTGCCAGAGAAATAAAAATTGTAAAATACTCGATTCTTCACAAAAGAGAGTACACTGTTTCTCACTTTTTCGCAGTTACACGCGCCACAGATTTCTCGTCGAGTGATGATTTGTATCGTGACCCAACATTTCAGCTTGAATAGAATTATTTTACTTTCGATCGGCTTATGACCTTATCAGCATTCAAAATTAAGTCAACTTCATGTAATCTTGTGTTTTGATATTTTGATTAGCAGTGTCTTGTATCAAGTAGAACTATTTTCAGGTCAGATATTCACAAATGATAATCATCACTTTTTCATTCCAATTCATCATGTCTTCGATCGTTATACAGGCATAAAATAATCGATATTTGTGCGAGAAAATGAAAAATTATAACTTGCGGGCACCATTTTGGAGCCGCCATTTTGTTTTTGAAAAAAATTCCGACGGGATAAGAAAAGGCTGACAAAAAATACGTGATTAGTACCTTTTGCAATGGTCAGTATTGCCTTTTTCAATGTCAAAATATACGATTTTCGCGGAGAAACGTCGAAAAAATCGGCATTTTTTTCAAAAAAAAGGTCATAACTTTTTTCCACGAAATCGTAAGTTGATTCTGATCACGGGATTCGAAAGAGGAGGTGCAAAACTATCGATCTTAGCTTATTTAATTTTTTTTCAATGACGTTTGGATCAAAAGTTACAACGCAGAAAGTTGTGTCTAAATTTTGGACTTTCGGGACGAAAAGGGTTAATTCAGAAAGCATTTGTGCGTTATATTTTTAACAAACTGCAAAATTTAATTACAAATTTAATAAAAAGCAAAGAAAATAAAGTGAAAAAAGTGGATAAATGAATATATATATATATATATATATATATATATATATATATATATATATGGCATAATCCGTAGAACTTTTAGAATTTAAGTTATCGCAAGTTCAGACACTGACTTTAAGTCTAAAATCGACTTTTAAGGTCCTTATGGGTAGCGAAAACTGAAAAAACATGTACCAATATTCGCTAGTACGCTTTCCAAAGAGAAGTTCATGTAAAAAAGCCGATAACAGAGTAAACTAAGGAATTCTTAGAGGATACTTTTGCGAATTCTGATACTTAAACTGATTTTTAAAAAATAACTTTTAGTCAAAATCTTCGCATATTTTTTTGAGTAATCTAGACAATTATACATCCTAAAAACATTGTTATGCAAGGTGTGCACGTTATCTGATTGAATTTAAAATTCAATATTGACGAGTAACTCAATTTTTTTGAAATAAAAAATCTGCATGATTTCCTTATTTAAAAAAAATAATTTTCTTTTCTTTTATATTTAAATATCTGAGATT
>JANQDE010000076.1:779300-792385 GCA_037157785.1 Cephalotes varians
TTTTTTTTTTTCAATAGCTAAATGTTAAAACTTCTACGGATTATGCCATGTACCATATATATATATATATATATATATATAAAATAAAAATATATTTTCTCCCAATGATGTACATACATTTTATTCTGATTATCACATTAAAAATAGAAAAAAACTTAAATGATAAAAATCGTAAATCTTATAAATGCTCTATATTTGTTGATAGAAAAGTGATGAGAAGGCAATGAACTTTGAAACTTTTTTTATGCCTCCCATTTGATACTTCCTTCATTAAAAACAAAATGAAGTATACAGCATAAGTTTTAATTTTATTGCTTTAATTCCGAATTCATTGCTTCTACTTGCGTACTCTATATGTTTTTCGGTGCTAGTGTAATGTTTTGTCTATAACAGTTCGACAAAATATGAATTTTTTTTCTCTCCGAAGTGTGACTAGTTACTTTCCCTATTTTGTTATGTTGAATCTGAATCCGGCGGCCAAATTAGTCTATCACGTCAAGATTTTGAAAAAAATTGAGGTTAAATGTGCCAAAAAAGGCGATTTTGGCTATATTCATTACGTGATTGTGACTAAAGTAATTTTTTTTCTGAATTATAATGGTGTGATCTTAAAGTTAAGATATGAAATTTTTGTATTGACAAAAATTTCATCGATCTGTTTGCCATATTGAATCCACCATTTTGAATTTTAAATTTTGAATTTTAGATTTAAATTCAGCGATCCTCAAAACTCCTAAACACAATTTTTAATTTTAAAATATTTTAATTCCATTGTCATTTCATACATGCGCGAGGTTTCTCATACATGCTTCAAACCTTTCTATTTCAGTAAAAAAAATCGTATAGAAATAAAAGAAAAATATTTTCAACATAAAAGGTAGCACTTTAAGATCGCACCTTATAATTCAGAAAAAAAAATTACTTTAGACATGGCATAGTGAATACGGCCAAAATCGCTTTTTTTAGCACCTTTAATTTTCAATTTTCTCAAAATATTGTGATAGGCCAATTTGACCATCGGATTGATATTCAGCAGAACAAAATATATGGGAAATGATCAGCCAGACTTCGGAGAAAATTTAGTGTCGAATGTGTAATAAGCCATAAGAAATGGATTAATCGCAGTCGAAGGAGAATAATCGATTACGATTGGTCGATTTCTTACGATTTACAACTTATTATATTTACTGTAGACAGCACATGAAATCAGTATCTGCATCTTTGGTATTAATTTTTTGCAAATGGAAAGGAGCAATAAATTCGAGATTAGAGTAATAAATTAGCAACAAATAAACGCTTAATTATATCATATGAACACACATGAACTTGTTTTTAATGATGAGCATGGCAGACTCACAAAGATTTATTTTTGAAAAATTAAAAAATAATGTTTTATAAATGTTGTATAAATGTAATTATTTTTCTAAACATTTTTAGTAATTCACGTGTGCAACTTAATTGCTGTTATTACACTGCCACTTATATTGTATATTCTTGATGTTGTTTTCACATAAATGAGCATCATCCAAGACACGTGATACAAATGATGATACCTAAGCATTTCATCGGTCGAGAAAATTATTTATATCTAATTATCCTACATTCCGGTGCAGCGATTTGTATAGAAGGAACGGTGCTTATAACAACAGTAATAATGCTTATAGCACATATTCAACATACTTGTGGAATGTTCAGAATCGCCAGGTGAAAAAAAATGTAGAATAAATGTAGAAATTATGATTATACACAAAATCTTCTTTGTTATTGACTGTGGTAACAAAATTATGCATATTAAATCTGTATAGTGGAAGCGATTAAATTTTGCTTGCACAATGCAACAATTTATTCTAGATTATGACAAAATCTGTTTTATTATTAAAATTTTTTTGTTAAAAGAAATATAAATTTATTCTTGAAATATAATGATTTATTTTAAAAAAATTTTATTATTGAGACTAAATCTGTTTCGAATAAGAATCAGTGTTGGTTAGCAAAATAGTTTATAAATAATAAATTATTTTAACAAATTGATTTTAATTCTTTTATGGACTAAATGTTATGATATTATAAAATATAAAAAATCTAATGTAAATTGATTTTGTTCATATAATTACAAATGAATATAGTTAGTAATAAAAAAATTCATTATTACAGTTATCGCATTGAGGAAGCTATGTTGGTAAATATGCTGAAAAATGTTAATATAAAGAATGAGATTATAATGTATAAAGAACTAATTCATGCCATAGAAATTCATCGCCGAGCTATCAAGTTAGTATTTATCTAATAACAATAGTACAAATATATGTAATATTCTCTTTTTATTACAGGTTCTCCATAGCTTTCTTTTCCAGCTTTCAACAATCGCGTTTCGTTTTAATGATAATTACTGTAATTTCTTTGAGTCTGAACCTTTATGAAGTTAGTTCATCTGATATTATTAAATATATTTGTGAATAAGTAGTATTTTAATTAAAAGAAATTTTTTTATACTTTTAGTAAAATGATTAATTAATAAAATATTAATTCTTGTATTTTAGGTCTCTATTTTGCTTGGAAATGATATTGAGGAATTTTTAATGCATTCTATACTATCTTGTAGCTGGTTTTTTGATATATTTATTTGTAATAAATTATGTTGGACAAGAATTTATGGATGACAATGACTATGTATTTTCCACCGCGTAAGAATTAACATTATGTTCTCACAAATATTACATAAATCTTTTACGAATTCGGATATGTCTGAAGATTAAAACAATTTATAAATCATACTTGCACGTGAGAAAGATTATTGCTGTATCCTCAATTCTCATTTCATTTCCTAGCATCATTTCCTAGCATTTGTAGGTACAACGTAAGATGGTATGTAGCACCATTACAAGTACAGAAGCTGATATTATTTCTCTTGCAAAGAGGTAGCAAAACTCTTAGTCTTAATTTTGGTATTATATTTGCGTTGTCTTTAGAATTATTCGCCACGGTAAATGTATATCCTATTAGTATAAGTCCTACATTATGCATAACATATGTACATATATACAGAATGTGTGAATAGTGCCAGAAGTCTTTGATATTTCAGAAAACAAGTATTTTATTAAAAAATATTTTAGATAAAAGTTATATTAATTGACGCATTAAATATTACTATTATAACTATTATATTTGTTCGATCAATAGAGCACTACCAAGATTACATAAAGTTAATCTTAAAATTTCTTAATCAAGATATTTTATTGCGTTGTGTTATAATTTATATCGAGATGAAAATAATAGAATACTTCTTTCAAGGATTTCCTGAATTAAAAGTTGTAAAAATCGTAGTATTGTTGGCATTTGCTCAAAGTATTACTACATGGAAGTTGTCACAGAATTCGTACGTTTGTTGCTGAATGCGTGTAGGTGATTTTTATTAAAAATTTTCATAATTATCTTTGCAATTAATAATGAAATATAATAGTATTATATTATTCAAAGAAAAATAAATATAACAATTTAATACATCATTTAATTTCGCATAACTTACCGAAATTATTTTTTTTAAATGCATACTTTCTGAAATATTGAGAGATCTAGTACATCCTGTATATGTATTTTATATAGCACGGATTTTATTATTATATTATTATTATTATATTATTATATTATTATTATATTATTATTATTATATTATTATATTATTATTATATTATTTTATATAGGCGATATACATAACACAGTTATGTACTATACATATATATATATTTTTTTTTTATTTTAGCTAATGAAAGCATCGATATCTTATTTTACTGTTGTGTGTTCAATGCAATAATATAGTAACGCGAGGATTTTTCATCTGATAATGTATTGAATTTAGTGATACAGTAAGTGAGTCTAGAAACAAATTTTTTGCCTCTATATTATTGTTAAGATTATCGAAAAAATAATACTCCTTCTTTTCTTAATTAGGCATAATGTCTATAACGTAAGTAGTGAGAAGTAGTTGATTTCCATATTATTCCAAATCGATTATCTATAAAAAATCTTATCTATATTTCTTTATCTATAAAATTATTATTTATCTATAAAAAGATTATCTATAAAAAGTATCTTTTACCTTTATTATATTAATTTTAGTAAAAATCCTTTAAAAAACTTTTTTCTCATTTAAACAAGTATATGTCACATGAAACTCACATAGATGAAATAACACTATAAATAATGATATCACTTGAATTTATTATATTATTTAAGCAATCATAAATTCACTACTGCTTAAGTTATTTAAGCATTTAAGTTGCTCTCAATGAACTTCTATCTACGTTTTGCTTTAAAGATTGCATTATAAAATAATAAGGGGTATAATAGATAAACATTTAATATATGTACACATAACATGTATTCATAAAACAAATATGTTTTTTATATCGAGGAACAAAAAGTTTTTGAGTACTTTAAAGTTTTTGAGTATTTCTAATAAGTTAACAAATAAGCAAAATCAAATCGGACCTATTCAATTATTTAGTATTCATTTTGTACTAATTTGTAGCTTAATATTAAGCTAGCAGGACTATGCGAAAAAAAAACAAGAGTAAAAATGTAAAGAATTGAATTTGTACTAATTTGTACCATCTAAAAAAAAATAATATATTGATCCATTCCTTCGAAATAACCTCCAATAAAATTCAATTTTTTTAGCTCAAAAATGAAATACCCTTAACCATGAGCAAAATCAGTTGATATGTCTACAGTCAAAGCGCTATAATTTGTGTTGCTAAAATGTAAAGTTTTAAATTTTATATCCCCGCCATTCCTTCGGAAAATATCCCCGATCTTTATTAGGCTCGAGAGTAAAGTACACGTTTTAGTAGTACAAATTATATTGTTTTGATTGTAGAAGTATTGATTGATCCTGCTCGTGGCGAAGAGTAACGATGGATACTAAATAATGGAATATGTTCGGTTTGATTTCGCTTATTTGGTCTTGCTAGTTTATTAGGTGTTTTAAACGTCGCAAGTGTAAAGAGCTATGAGAATTACATTCACAGTATTTTTACTTTATTGGCGATAATTATATAGGTGACGCGATCATATATAAGAATGAATCGATGTTGTTCTTAAAGAAGAAAGTCATTCCGCGAGAGTACACGATAGACTGAAGGACATGAAATTGCCACGATAAGAAAGGCCAACTGCGTTTGCGCGAATTTGATCAAGAAATACCGTGCGAACTTTTTTGTGAGAAATAAGCATCAGTTGAATTTCTTTCAGCGTCAAGTCGATCGATCGCTTTATTATTCGTTCTTTTTTTCCGAGCTATAACGTCAAACTATAAGTGTTCCGATCTCACGATAGTAATTTAGATACCGCTTCTTTACATTTATGCTGAGTTAAGTAATTTAGAATTTACGTAAAAGTAGAAAAATTATAAAATATTGTATATGCGATTGATTTTTTACAAGAAGGGGATACGCTATCTCTCGCCAAAAGATTTTTTACTGTCATTCGCAATACATTTCTTGCGGAGTGATGATCTGTGTCGTGTCTCAGAATTTCGACTTAAATCGAATTATTTTACTCTTGATTGGCTTATGGCCTTATCATCATTCGAAACTAGTTCAGTTTCAGATATTCTTGTGTTTTGGTATTTTGATGAGTTGTGTCGTGTATCAAGTAGGTCCACATTTTTATTTGTATTTCTTGTTATAGTAATTGTTTACACTATATTATTTTTAAAAGTATAATTATATTATATTTTTATTAATGATATATGATATAAAAAAATATGTATTATGTATTATAATAATAATATATAATATAATAATAAATGTATTTATCGCACTATTATGTATGCCAAAGCAGTTGATTATTTATCATATTTTATATCATATTTTTCAGTACTTAATTAAATAAAGAAATAACTTCTCAATGTTATTTTTTAAACAATTTTATTAATTATAGTTTGCAGTATTTGTTTCTGTGGACTGCACTGTCAAGCTTATCCTTAAGGTTTTCTCTACCGCATTATTTTTTTCTATGTATGTGATCGAATATAACTATTTTCGAGTTAATAGACAAACCGTAAGTTCTTTAATGTATTCAACTAAACAAATATTGCCAATTAATTTGTACGGAATTGCATAAATTGCAAGTAATAATGAGTCAAATATCTAAAATTTTTTTGATGCAATAGATGAAGTGGTCATTGGACCAACTTCAGCATATCTGTAATGAGCTAAAAGATGAAAAAGAAATTGACATAATGAAGAAGTACGCGAATAACGCCAGACATTGTACGGCTATATTTATATGTAAGAAAATATATTTAGCGCATGTTGTAAACAATAAAAATTAAATCATTATATCATTAGCCTGCTTAACTACGTGAAGCATTTAACTTAAGATATTTAAGTATTATATTTTAACAGAATGCAAAATTTAATTACAAAATACATACATAATAAGAGGCACATAATATATGTATATATATATATATATATATATATATATATATATATATATATATATATATATATATTCTATGTGCTTCTCATTACATGTGTATACGTATATATACAGAGTGTCAGATATCGATTGCCACTTCTCTAAGTTAGGTAAAACGGACTAAATTGAGTCGAAAAGTCCTTTACCATTTTGCAATTTTCGCAATAATTAACACGATATTAGCTACTAAAGATTGAATAAGTGCGGCCTACCGAATGCAAGTGCGCGGCGAGATACGACTGCCAGCAACTACACGCGAATGGCACGTGAAGTTTAGTGTCAGTAGAAAAGCTCCTCATGCGCTTAACGAGTGATTGCTGGGTAATCGCATCTCGCTGCGCGTTTGCATTCGGCGATTTTTAATAAAATTAATATCTTGTTAACTATTGCAAGAATTGCAAAATGATAGAAAATTTTTTCGACTCAGTTCTACTCTACCTGCACATGAGCGTTGTTCTGAAAAGTACTGGATATCCTGTATACATATAAATGTACATTTATAAGATGTTCCATTTCAAAAAACACAAGGCAAATATCTCAAAAAGATATATTAAAAGAAGACTTTTGCTAATCTAAAAATTTAGCTAGTTGCAGATCTAAAAATAATTTTTTGCTTGAATCATCGAAATAATTACATAGGACGCTCAAATTAATTACTAGAATATTAAAACTTTTTACATTGTCATCAACGTCTAAGCGTTTTACATAATTATTTTGACAACACAATTATTTTTAGATTTGTATTTAGCTAAATTTTTAGATACTTCAGAAACCATTCTTTCTATGTATGGAAGATGTTCGGAAAAAGTTGCTAAAGTTGCAGTTTGAAGGAGAAATAATAGCAAAATTAATTTTCGAGAAAAATCCATAGTTAATAGTTTATTAGATATTTTACGCTTTATTCTGAAATTTTTGACATAAAATATAATATATCTTGTGAACAATTTATTTTTTGGTAACTACACTTTAATATTTTTATGCAGAATATAATATTTTTATACACAAAATAAAGCTGAATCAATTGGTGTAAAGAAAACACACAGCTTCTCAAAAAGATATGTAGTTGCAAATATATTTTTCGAAAAATAATTGTATTTTCTCTACATCAATTAATTTATCTCATTATTCTGTGTAAAAGTATTAAGATATAGTTACCAAAAAATGAATAATTTATGTCAGAAAAATGTGTCAGAATAAAATATATTTCGTAAACTACTGATAACTTTATCTTAATACTTTTATACATAACATAATTAGAAGAATATTATAAAAAAAAACATATTCCATTAAAAACAATGCTGATGACTTTCATGTGACATTGAAAAAGTAATTTTTTTGAAAATTGATTTTATCATTATTCGTCTTCCCTTAGAATATACTTCCGTCTAAAATGTTTTTCCGTATCTTTCATACAGATTTTTCATACTTTTTTTTGAGATATTTGCTTGTGTCATTTAAAATGGGACATCCTATATAATAAAAACACATTTCTTTAATAATAACGTTTATGCGTTATTCTAATTTTTAATTATTAAAATTAGAAGAACTTAAATAATAAAGAACAAAACAAATATTATTTTGCATTATTGCTTGGACAAAAAGTGGTGAAAGGGCAATTAATTTTGAAATAAAACGATATAATGATATTATTTTTTATAAATATTAATAAACAACGATTTAAATATATATATATATAATTATTTTTTTAAATGTTTGTAGTGTTTAATGTGTTCAACTTAATTAGTATTCCTTTATTTCCATTTATACTATATATTTTTGATGTTATTCTGCGCACAAATAAGTATCATCTAAGTTGCGTGATACAAATGCTTATTCCTAAGCATTTCATCGGCCGAGAAAATTATTTCTATCTAGTTATTCTACATTCGGGTGCAGGAATTTGTATAGGAGGGACAATATTGGTAGCAACACTAATGATGTATTTAACATATATCAAACATGCCTGTGGAATGTTCACAATTGCCAGGTAAAGAAATAGAAAAAAATGTAGAAATTGTATATACATACATATTTCATTTCTTACATATTTCTCTTGTTATTACTTAAAATAAATTTACATGACAAAATTGACGGAAATTGTTGAAGTGAAGTTGTGTATGAAAAACACGATTACACTTATTGTGTTACGTTAGATGAATATATCTTTTATTAATAAAATAAATTTTTTTGAAAAGACATACGAATTTCTAAAACACAGTAATCTATTATCACGACTGCTATCATGATTAAATATTTATCTTAATAATGTAGAATAAGAAACAATATTATATAATTGGCTAACGAAATAATATTGTACAAATGATAGAATTATTTCTAGCAAATTAGTTTTTACACGTCTTTTTTATAACAATCGATAAAATATTATGACATTATAAAATATAATGTCAGCAAATCGATTTTCCATAATCTTCATAAAAATAATCAGTAATGATATTCTTTGTAGTTATCGCATTGAGAAGGCAATAGCGGTAAATATGCTGAAAAATGAGATTGTAATGTATAGAGAAATAAAACATGCCGTAGATATTCATCGTAAAGCTATAAAGTTAGTAATTTTCTAGTAATAATTATACAAATGTAATAATATTCTCTTTTTGTTGTAGGTTCACCACACTTTTCTTTTCCGGTTTTCAACAATCGCGTTTTATCTTAATAATAATTGCTGTAATTACTTTGAGCCTCAATCTTTATGGAGTTAGTGCATTTAACATTATTAGATACATTTTTAAATAAGTAATGTTTAAATTGAAAGAAATTTATGATTTATTTATTTATCTTGTTTTATAAGGGGCAGATAAGAACTAGAAAATGACTTACTAGGAAATGAAGGAGTTTATTGCAAAATTGTCGCAAGAATGTAAAATTTTTAGAAATGTTAATGAAATTAATATATGTTTGTTAATTTTTTTTTCCAGACTTTATGAGGCTTCTGTTATGTTTACTCATCACTACTACTTGATGTCAGAAGAAAATATACAATAAAAGCGAAAAAATATACAATAAAAATTTCAATTCGTTATATTTAAATAGAAATATTTTTCAATAAAACAACCTTTTTATTCGATAGAATAGATTAATAAAATATACTGACACTTATTTTGTGTTCCAGGGAAAAATTAAATCATTTATTTCTATATATTATTAATTTGACAGCTTGTCATAGCTATGAACATAGCTTATTTCGCACGCGTTTTTGATTATGCATAATTTACTTCCAAATGTATAATTATTTATTAATTAACAAAACAAAAGGAGAGTATTCAGTAGATTTTACAAAGCGATTCTATCGATTGTAAGTGTTGTTTTATTGAAATATATTTCAATTTTAGTGTATTTTACAAGAATTTTTATTGTGTATTTTTTCTCACTTCTGATAGTATAATCTATTATATATATAGTAGTCATAAGTAAATGGAAGTGTTATTCTTAATAAATATACACGTAAAAAGGCTTCATTTCTTTTATGTTTCTAGTGCTGCAATATATAACGTTTTTATAATATTAATACATAAATTTCATCTGTGATTGTGTAAACTTTATATTTTGTAACTAAATTTTCTTATTAACTAGACATCATAGACGCACGCTTCGCGCGCAATATTTAGCTTTTTATTTTTTATTTTTCACTATACTTGTGTTTAAATACCTAAATGCATTAATAATTAATATTATACTATTACTGCTAATCTCTCAATACACTGTCAAACAATGCGATGACCGCTCACGAAGTAAGCGCAGTGAGTTAATCAATCGACAACGCGAAAAAGAGGCAATAATGAATTCGATTATTGATTTAACACGGTTTTTTTAAGAGAGGAGGATTTAAAAATTAAAAGAATTTCTATCTTTGTAATTAAATTTTCGACAAATTTATCTACTGTTTTGTAAAAAATTTAATAAAATGTTTATTAAAATTAAATTTTTTTAAAAATCATCAAATTTGTGGAAAATTCAAATAAAAAGATTAAATTTTATTTTATATTCTTATTAATAAGAATATTTTTACTTTTCTCTCTAAAATTCAAAATGTACAAAACATTTGGAGACGCGCGAGTCAACAGTTAAAACACGAATGCTCTACTATGGTCACTGATAATTAAATGTTTATAGGGCTCTTGATGTTATATATTATATCTTATTGCTATAAGTTAATAATTTAATTTTGAATAAACTTTATTGATTTTATATAGAAAACAACGGACTATGCATTCAGAATGTTTTGCTTAGTTAATAAGCATTTCTCAAGCTATTTGCAAAAATTTATTAAATTTAAACTGATTTTTTTCTAATTCTTGCCTGCAAGTTGTTAGCAAAATGATTAATTATAAGACAAAATATTCATACTGATATATTTGTATTTTAGGTTTCTGAAGTTATTTCGTTGGGACAGGACATTCAGGATTTTATATTTCACTTTCTAATTGTAGCCGATATTTTTATATATATGTTTTTTCTAAACTATGCTGGACAAGAATTTATGGATCATAATGATCACATATTTTCCACTGCGTAAGAGATGCCGTATGCTTAATAAAAATATATCAATAAATTTTCAAATTTGAGTGCAATTAGAACATTAGAAGATTAATTCATAACTTCACATATAGATTATTACTTAATTTCCATTTTCACAATTATCGATTTGTTTTCCTAACTTTGCAGATACAATGTTCGGTGGTACATAGCGCCAATACACATACAGAAATTAATATTATTTCTTTTGCAAAGAGGTAGCAAAACTGTCAACCTTCATTTTGGCGTAATTTTTGTATTATCAATAGAATTATTTGCAACGGTAAAAAATCATACGATTTGTTATGCATAATACGTTATATACAATGTGTGTGTGTGTGTGTGTGTGAGTGCGCGCGCGCGCGCGTGTGTGTGTGTACATGTATGTGTATATGTAATATGCAGCGTGAACATTTGCATGTGCATCATAAATATGATGCACAGACATGCGTCGAAAAACACACACACACACACACACCGCGCGCGCGCGCGCACACACACGTGTATACATACATGTATTTTATTTTAGTTAACAAAAGCGTCAATATCCTACTTTACTCTTATGTGTTCTATGCAATAGTGAGTTCTACGCAAAAATTAATCCGAAAATGATACGACATTGTAATTGTACAACATGTTGCAATTGCGGTGCAGTAGGTAAGTGTAAAAATCAATTTTTTTGATTTTATTTAATTATTGAAGATTACCAAAATAACGTTTCTTTCTTTTTTAATTGTAACGCGTAGTGTACATGAAGTGTAAGTACAGAAAAATATTAATTGATTTTTATATTAAATTGATACTTATGAAACATGAAATATCCTTCACCTTCAAATAACATTTTAATGAAAAGCTTTCAAACACACATTTCTTTTTTGTTTAAACAAGTATACAATCAGATGAAACTTAAATAAATAATATAAATCATGAATAATGATATAATATTATACGGAAAAAACAATTTTCCTGAAATATCTGAAAATTTAGTTAGACACAAATCTGAAAATAACAATTTTATTGAATTTTATTGACCTATCAAAATAATTATGTAAGATGTTTGCACATGGTTGCTAAAATATTAAAATTTTTTGCAGTATTGCTCTCATCATGCTTAAATTTTTCATATTATTTTGATGATCCAAAATTATTTTCAGATCTAATATATTTAGTTAAATTTTTAGATATCTTACAGAGAGTAGGAACTGTAAAATACGCAATTGAATGAGCCATAGTTCATTCAAAAGAGGAGGTCGAGGGTATAAAAAGTGTAAAAGGATTTGAGTGCATAGGCCTTAGTTTCCGAGAAATTTGCATGTAAAGTTAAGAATTCGGCCAGCTGTTCGGTAAGTACTATGGATAGCTTAGACAAAGTGTGAAGCGCCGTGACTGAGCAGACTAAGGTGCGCGCATATGATTTTTTTATCTGTAGCGAGGAGAGTTCGAGACTTCGTAGTGCCACTTTTTTTATAATAATATTGATTTAATTAATTTTTATTCTTTTTGTAATAAAAATTAATAATTATGTTGTATTTATTATTTATATAATAATAAATTATATAAAAATAAAAAAATAAAAAATACAATATGCAATGCCATTAAATCTTCTTTTGAAACATCAAATTTTGCCAACGTTTGTATTTGTTCTATCAAGAACGGATCCACACTTGCTTCTTCCATTTTTATAATCAGTATAGAGCAAAAAAATTAACGAAAACTACACTGATCTAGACTCGTGAGAATGCGTGAAAATATTAAAGAATACTGACCAGGAGAATCCTATGTAACCCTAACAGTTTTTTCAAATCGTGATGTGTGTGTATATGCTAAAGAAGACGGATACCTGCTTAAGAATGTAAAATGTGGTGTACGACACTTATATTTCCTATATTTTTACATTTTCAACATTTTTACATAAATTTTTATCCACAATATTGTACAGCAATGTCCGAATTTTACAATAAATAAAATAATATACAGGGTCATCGAAAAGTATCGGACCCCTCCTAATATCTTCAGTTAGAATGCATTTTGGAGAAAATGTCCAATAGCAAAGTTGTATGGTTTCAAGC
>JANQDE010000076.1:793438-814761 GCA_037157785.1 Cephalotes varians
AACTCAAAAAGTACTTAATGAAAAAATGTTTTATTATAGTGTTTTGGAAAGCTCTCGAGATAAGCTATAAAAATATGCAATAAAATGTAGGGGGTTCCATTTAAAAAAAATAAGAATGACCTTGAAATGACCTTAAAGAACATGGTCAAGATCAAAGTCAAGGTCATCATCTTACTCCTCGCTTGAAACCATACAACTTTGCTATTGGACATTTTCTTCAAAATGCATTCTAACTGAAGATATTAGGGAGGTATTTTTTGTAATCCGATATTTTTCGATGACCCTGTATATGAATGTGAATTAACATAAATTTACATAATATACAAAAATTCTCGTAATTTTTTATTATAAATAATAAATATTGTATAATTATTAATATTTATTATAAGAAAAAATAAAAGTTAATTAAATCGATAAGTGTAGTCGTTATTATAAAAAAAGTGGCACTGCAAGGTCTCGAACTCTCTTCGCTACAGATGAAAAAAATCATACGCACACGCCTCAAGCCTATGTCATCTATCAAATAATTTTAATTTTAATTCATCGTTCTGATTGGCTGAATTCTAATCTTCAATTCTCAACCCTCAATCTCCAATGCGTAGTATAACACGGGCTTTAGCCCGCTTAGCCACGACGCTTTACACTTTGTCTAAGCTATCTATAGTATTTACCGAATAGCTGGCTGAATATTTAATTTTACATGCAAATTTCTCGGAAACTAAGGCCCATGCATTCAAATTCTTTTACACTTTTTATACCCTCGACTTCCCCTTTTGAATGAACTATAGCTCATTCAGTTTCGTATTTTACAATTTTTGCCTATTCTTTGTTAATATAATTCTTTTTTTCCTATATTTTGAGTTTGTTATACTATTTAAATACAAATTTACAATCGCTTGAGTCTCTCAATGAACTTCTATTTTTGTTTTAAAGATTATAGTAGGATATAAAGCATATAAAGTTATAAGGGATATATAATAATATGTAATAATAGATAAACGTGTTATATGTAAACATATATACATATAACATGTACCAAATAAGATACATATGTTCCTTCGCTGAACAGAATATTTTTGAGTATTTTAAACATCGCAAGCATAAAGTTATAAAACTTATAAAAACTTATAAGTTATAAAATTACCATTTCATAGTATTTTTATTTTACTGGTTATAATTATATTGACACAATTATTGACACAATAGCACACATATAGTGAATGAGTCGATATTGCTCTTAAAGAATAAAGTTATATTTTGAGGGTACACGATGGAAGGACAGGAAACTGCTACGATAAGAGAGGACAACTGCGTTTGCGCAAATTTTAATCAAGAAATATCGTGCGAACATTTTATGTGGGAAATGAGCATCGGTTGAATTTCCTTTGCTGTACAATCGATCGCTTAATCGCCCGTTCTTTTTTCCAAGCTATAACGTTAAATTGCGAGCAGTTCGATCTCACGATAGCAATTTGTCTATCTTCTCACTTATACTGAATTAAATAATTTAGAATTTATGCAAAAGAAGAAAAATTCTAAAATACTGAGCGATTGATTCTTTTACAAGGAAGAGATATGTCGCCAATTTTTTTACTGTCAAATGCGATACATTTCTCATAGAGTGATGATCTGTGTCGTGTCTCAGAGTTTCAGATTGAATCGATTTATTTTACTCTTAGTTGGCTTATGGCCTTATCATCATTCGAAACTAGTTCAGTTTCAAATAATTTTGTGTCTTGGTATTCTGATTAGCAGTGTCGTGTATCAAGTAAGATCCATATTTTTTATACATGATATTCTATTTATTTTATATATTCTATCCTATTATTGTTATGGATAATTGTTTTTACATAATCCAATTATACTATGTTTTATATTAATAACATTAATAATATGTGATACAATGTATATATACATTATAATAATTAATATTTATCGCACTATTATATATAAAGTAATTATGGCAAAGTATTATTTTATTACTAGGTATTGATTATTTTAATACTAAGTTGTTCAAATATTAACAAAATTGATTTTTTAAAGTAGTATAAAAAACATTTATTTTGAAATATTACACCTATCACTTTTTATATATTCTTCTTGGAGTTCGAGACATTTTTCCCAAATTTCGGGAAGTTTCTTTATATTCTTTTCTTTATACACTTATGCATGCATGTCCAAGTTTTATATATATATATATATATATATATATATATATATATATATCATATATATATATATGATGTCTGATATCGATCGTATCATTTCTTGTGGATAGAGTAGGTTAAACTGAATAGAAAAGTCTTCTATCATTTTACGATTTTCGTAATAGTTAAGAGATATTAATTATTAAAATTATAAAGATCATCTAATGAGCATCAACCCCAAGGTGTAAACCGCTGAGGGCATCACGGTGTATAAATTTGGGACATTACTGAGAATTATTTGTAAATTAGTAGGAATTAGCAAGCATTGATGGACATTAGCGGGCATTACTAGGTATTATTTTATTAAGCAATAATTAACATTATTGTTATTTTTAAAGTAGAAATCGTTTGGTATTAATGATTCTATTATAATACTATATTATATCGTACTATTATATCATACTAATATTATATCATACTAAATCTAGATAGTACTATATATTTGCAATCATCTCATATCAGGCAATGATGAGATTTCGATCTCACAAATATACCTTAATCGTACCAGATGACTCGAGCGATTGAATGATTGAGCGAGAAGAAGAAATTTTCTCGCTTGCTTGTCGCACGCTGAACTTAACAGAGCGCGTGTTGTCACACAGATAAAATGTCTTGTGTGCGCGTGAGTTATGCTTGCGGGACCGAAATCTCATTACTATCGTTAGATTACATTCTGTCATAAGAACGTGATAGAAATGAATTAAAGTTCTTTTCGGATTTGCTTTGCCTTTAGGACATTAGTGAGCATTATTTAATAAATTCAGTAATACTCAATAAATTGGCATTGGTGTACACGTTTTTGGTTAATGGTTTACCTCTCGATCAGCCCAGCCTACCGTTAAGAACAAGCGTGCGGCGAGATACGACCGCACGGCAGTCACAATTGCCAAGAACACGAGGAATTATTTCCTTCAGGCATTAGATCTCCTCTATGCTTTGTTTGCGTGTAGCCATTGCCTACTGATAACTTCTCGCCGCGCGTTTGCATTTGCCTGTGGGTCGGACGAACACATTTATTAGATAAAATTTAATAATTAATTTAATAATTTAATAATTAATAGAATAATTAATCAGTTATAAACAGATTGTCGACGCGAATAACTGTCTTATCGCCTCACTCTAAGTAAAAAATGGTGTTTTATTCACAATTTGTTCCAACTTTTGGGATCCTGAGTGCAGCCGATGATATCAACCTATGCAAATGATATCGAAGAGGAATACACCTTATGAACTGTGGGTCCACTGACGGTTGTACTGAGGATTATGAATTTTGTAATATTGGATTGATTTTTGATTGTTCAACACTCTCGCTGAAGATGACTTGAAGACAAATCGAAACGTCCGAGGATAGATTTGGCAAATGTGTAAATAATGTTAAATACATTACTAATTAATTTTGCGCTCAAATAATTGCGTCGTTTTTGTTTGCTCTCATTAGTCCTTATTAATTGTAATTTTATCTTTCGTTATTATATTAGAGAACCCTATACAGGAAAGATATTCCTTTGTAATTTGATTTTTATATTAGTCAATAATTAATCTCTCGTTAACTACTTCGAAAATCGCAAAATGGTAGAAGACTTTTCAATTTAGTCCGCTCTACCATTATGCAAGCTTTGTGTCAATAATTATCGGATACTCTGTATACAGGCTCGAAAAATTAGCATTTAACATTTATATAATAGATAGTATATATTATACTAAGTAAAAAAGTTTTGTAAATAAAGAACGAAAACTTAACCGTCTCTGAGATACAAGTAATTTTGTATTGTTGCGCCCAGAACAGGAGAACTCTCATTCTTTCGTGACGCACTCATTCCGCGCACTCTCACTCGCGAACGCGCTCGCAGAAATGATAGAGACACTTTGTCGGGAATAACACAAACTCTTTATTATAAAATTACACAAAGCGTTTACAGAGCATGTCCGCACGGCCGACTCGATTCAGACGTCGTTAAACAAACGCGACTCTCATCGCCCGGGATCTTTATGTTCCGGCATTCGACTCATAGAAATATACAGGATTGGGCATAACACTGCCGATTGTCGTTCTGACAATCATAGCGAAATTTTAAAAGCTCTGGCAGCTCCCAGACGATTTCCTGTCCTACCCTACGCCGCAGCGACAGATTACCAGATATCGTCTTGGAGCCTTCTTGAGAAGAGTTGGATCGCGGATCCTCTTGACTCTTCTCTTGAGCCTTGCGTACTGGTTTCTTCTCTCTTCGGACGTGGAAAGGGAAATTAACTTTTCCGAGGTACTTTGCCCCAAGGTCCCTACCTCGGCATTCGCCCAACGTCCCGCGGAAAAATTTGAATCAAAAACCGTGGACGAGGTAGTCTTTTTTAAAAAAAACTGTACGCGCTCTTTCTTATTTTCTTAGAACGTCGGAATCAGGAACATATTTGGTGATTCCCCTCCACATTTATGTGAATGTTGACAGCACGACGACGGCAGTGCGCTTTACGGCTTGAATCCACACTCTACAACTTTAAAACAATTAAGCGTAGTTCATGTTAAGATTAAATAAATATTTAAGATTGATACAGTGACTTCTTTTCCAAACTTTACCCATTCTGCCAACCTTTTTTTAGTCTTTTAATTCATTTTTTCTCTCAACAAAGAGCGCTAATCTATCTGCGTGAACAATTTTATTTTTGCTTCGGTATGACCTACAAATGCAGTAAATTACATCATTGAGCTTCCTCATACGACGAAAATGGATCCTTCTATTCTATAACTTGGTGGCTTTCTCTTTTATCTTGCCAGGGTTATAAAACTAAACCTTTTGTCCGACACTAAATTGTACCTTCCTGGCTTTCTGATCATATCAGGTTTGGGAAGATTCAATACTCACTCGTTTCCTAACGACTTCATGAAGATCTTCTAATTTCTTCCTAACGCGACTGATGCAGTCTATTGTCGTATCCGGCTCCCTTTTATTCGGAGGATTTTCTCGTAGAAGATCCATTGGAAGCCTAAGATCCCGTGCAAAATAAAGCTCGGCTGGAGTTATTCCAGTCGTTTCATGTTTGGAAGATTTATACGCAAGCAAACACATGGGAATTCAACGATCCCAATCTCTCTGGTTTTCAGAAATAAATTTAGCTAGATAATTCAAAATTGTCTGATGTTGTCGTTCCACTTGGCCATCGGATTACAGGTGAAGAGCAGAAGCTCTGGTCTTCTTTATTCCAAGTGCATACGACAATTCGCAAAAACTCTCGATTCAAAATTTCTCCCTTGGTCCGTATGGACTTCTAAAGGAACTCCATGCCTAGACACTACTTGATTGAGGAAAGTTTCCGCTACAGTTTTTGCTTTAACATTCTTCAGCGGAAAGGCTTCCACTCATTTGATGAAACAGTCAACCATGACTAACAAATATTTATTTCCTGATACCGTTAACGAAAGTGGTTCGAGAACATTCATTTAGACCTTCTCGAATGGAGCTTCAACATTATAAATTTGTAAAAGAGACTTCTCTTTTYCTATTGGACTTCTCCTTGCGAGGCAGACTCTACAAGACTTACATCACTCTTCTACATCTTGCGTACAGGATGTCCAATAGAATCTTTTCCGAATCTTCTTCAAAGTTTTATTAATTCTAAAATGTCCTCCGGAAGGGGAATCTTGCACTTTTTCCAATATTTGATTAATTCGGGTTTTGAGAACAATCAATTGAGTATAATAGCGTTCTTTAAGTTTGGAATTTCCCATCTTTTGTAAAAAACACCGCTCTAGATCTCTAATGAATCTCAATAAAACCAATAAAGACTTTCGCGACCCTTGGATGCAATCTCTTGCCAGGTTGGCCGTACATCAACTTCCTTTCCTAAAAGAAAGACTGAAATATTTGGATCTTGCTAATCCTGACGCCAATTTATCAGATTGTTCTGCGTCAAGAATTCGTGCGATAAACTCTTTTTGTTTAAGCGCTTCCTTCGTTTCAATTCTAGCGCAATATCGACATTGGGCACTTGCACATGGTCGCCTGGATAACCATCCGCATTCGCATGGAGCATGCCCTTTCGGTATATTTTTATTTGCCAATATCTGCTTTTTAAATCTAAAGTGGAATACCAAACATTACCTGAGAGTTGGTCGAAAATGTCGTCAATTCGGGATAATGGATAGGAATCTTTTTTAGTCACAGCATTCAATTTCCGAAAATCAATACGAAACCTTATTGTACTATCTTTTTTTTTTAACCAATATAGCTGGCGACATCCATGAACTTTTAGACTCCTCTATCACACCTTGATTTCTTATATCCTTTATTATTTTATTAACTTCCTCTCTCATATGTATCGGAATTCGCCGTGGCACCTGTTTAATAGGGGAAGAATCTTGCAAATTAATTACGTGTTCCCCTATCCCACAATTCCCAGCAATAATCTCTTACAAAAATACATCATGAAATTTATTCATACATCAAGAAATTTTGCACAAAGTTTGTGTCAGCGCTAATGGGCGTAATGTATTTGTTGATATATGTAGGATTGATCTTGCTTTGCATGTAAAGTTGAAAATCCATGTAGAAATAGATACAACTTCGTTTTACCGCATAAGCAGGGGAAGAGTAGAGTGATTGCGTATGAGTTTATAACTTTCCACGCGAAGCAAAGTTCCAATCCAAATTTGAGTAGTTTTTCCATAATGGAGCCCTCATGAAAAGAAGGAGACGGAATCCACTGCTCTTCTCTGTGTGCGTCCACGCATGCATTTTACAACGTGAAACGAGATTTAACATTTATAAATTATTCTTTTCTTCAAATTATCTTACTTTGACACAAGCTGATATATTTCTTAAATTTTTTTGTTAATAACTTTTTAATAAACAATGACCGACAAATAAAATCTTTTTAATGTTGATCAGAATCATTATCTTGACAACATATTAAGTTTAAGGTCATTGAAAGTATATTTTCTTATCTTCATTTTTATTCTCTACTTATATATTTGTCGAGTTAAATGTTCTTTTTGTGGAAATTTATTTAAGAATATTCATTTGATTGATTATTTACAGTATTTCTGCTAAAATTTATGTCATTTGAGCGTAAGTCGTTTTTAAAAGTTTATCCATTTCGTGTTTCCCAGGAAGACATAAGATGGTGCCATTAATTTGATGTTTAATGATCGTTTCACGTAATGATCAAGTTACGTGAAGATCACCTTCTCCATGCAATGAACCTTTGCGCTGCCGTTTGTAAAAAACAATTCTCTGCGCACCTAATACTTGATTGCTGAGTTGTATCTTGCAGCACGTTTGCAGTATGAAACTTTTATAATTAATAAATACATATTAATATTTTATATATTAATAAATATATATTAATGTGTCTAAAGAAACTTGTCCACATTATATGGAATGCAAAAGAACAGCCCTCAATCACCTCACTAGCTCACTAATCGCATACTCTCGTCTCCGCCAACGTCCTCTCCTCGTAAGACCTCAAAGAACGGAAAGTGAGAGGCGAAGCTAATCTCTGTGTTCTCATGAGTGCACGAGTTGTAAATTAAAGGAAGAGCGAATCTGTTAACTCTCTATGTATATATTAATCTTGACATTATTTTTAAAACATTGGTGACTCAAATTTATAAATCATACACACGAAGTCTTGACATATTTTAAATCTTGAAAGACAATCATTTGTGAACTGTTTTTTATGTCTTTCGTAAATTTTGATTGATTTTCTTGTACTGAAAATTTAATAATAACAATAATATTCTGAGCAACAGCAGATAATATCTCTTGCTCACTCACGTTTACAAAGAACACGTGACCACGCGATTGTTTAATAGAATGATCAGGAAATAGATTAGTATGGCCATCGTTATAAAACATTCATTAGTTAAGAACATGAGGAAATTAGAAACTCTATATTTGAACAACCTAGTATTTTATATATTGAGTTAGGGAAAATTTTTTACAAATTGTGGAGCATAATTGAAACACACTTTTTTTAATTTATAAATCTTTTTATTGAACCAAGTATGTGCCATTTTGATCAATAACCTTCTGCTATTTTTTGAGTAGAGCCATTATTCCAGGTGTTTTTAGGATTTCTCGGCAAAAACCGAGACAAAACCAATTTTGCAGACCGATTTTGCAGTCAAGTTTACTTCATTAAAGGAGTTCTGCAAAGATCGAAATAAATGGTAGTCTGATGGTGCAAAATCAAGACAATAGTGGATGCATCAAAAGCCAAGCTCAATTTTTGCCGTATCAAAGATGTGTGTGATCTGCTGTTGTCACGATGGAAGATATATAACGCCTTTTCTATATATCTTTCAATTCTGGCCGCTTTTCCTGAATCGCTTTAATCGCATTAGTTGTTAACAATAGAGATCAGAATCAATCGTTTTGCCTAGTGGACGATTCCCTTTCAATCCCACCAGACGCACAGCATCATCTTTTTTGGCATCAATTTGGCAAGCTTTGCGATTATGGTGCCTTGTTTTGACCACGATCTTTTTCGAACATTATTGTCGTATGTTATCCACTTTTTATTGCTTAATTTTTTCAAAAATGGATCAATTTTTCCTTTTAGCAGTGATTCGCAAATGGAAATTCATTAAATTTTTTAGCGTCAAATCATGGCGCTCAAACATCAAGTTTCTTTGTATCCAACTTTACACAAATGGTTACAAAACGATTTTATGATCAATATTTAACTCCTCTCTTTTTTAGCTATGTCATGGCTGCTCACATGACGATTTTTTTTAATTTTTTGGAAGATTTTATCGATATTTTCCACAATAGGCCAACCAAAACGAAGTGCATTTTTGACAAAATTTCCATTTCAAAATCGGCGAAATCAATTCGTTGCTGTTTGTCTAGTTAGAGCATTCTCTCCATAACAAATTTTTTCTTTAGCTTATGCAATATTTTTTCCTTTTTTATAAAAAAATAAAATGTGTCGAAAATGTTTCTAATTTTCACTCATTTTCAAGTTTGATTGAATGTACCAATCTTCAAATCTATTTTAAAATGTTGGAATTACCTTTCCAACAATATGTAACACTAATAAATGTAAAAAATCGATCAGATCTCCATCTAATTTGTAAAACGACTTTTTCTCTAACTCAATATATCATATCTTTCAGTATTTAATTAAATAAAGAAGTAATGTCATTTTTTTCAAAAAAGTTTATTAATTATAGTTTGCAGTATTTGTTTCTGCAGACTGTACTATCAATCTTATCCTTAAGGTTTTCTCTATTGCATTATTTTTTTCTATGTATGTGATCGAATACAACTCTTTTCGAGTTAACAGACAAACCGTAAGTTGTTCTTTCAATTAATTAAATTATAATATTTAATTAAACAAGCATTGTTGATAAATTAGTTTATGTACACAAATTCATTAAAAGATTTACAATGAGTCGAATGTTGAAAACTATTTTTTGATACGATAGATGAAGTGGTCGTTGGATCAACTTCAGCATATTTGTAATGAACTAAAAGACGAAAAGGAAATCAACATCATGAAAAGGTATGGAGACAACGCAAGATATTACACGGGTGTACTTATATGTAAGGAAATATATATTGATTTTCAGTACATGTTATGAAGTGAAATAAATTACAATAAAAATTAAATCGTTACATTATTAGCCTGATTAGCCACGTGAGCATTTAATTAACAAGACATTTGAATATTTTACAGAATGCAAAATTTAATTACAAAATAAATATGTAATGAAAGGTACATAGAATATAAATAAATATAGAATGTAAATAATATAGAATATATTATATATATATATATATAAATTTTTCACAGAATTATCAAATATCCTGTATACACTATATATATATATATATATATACAATTTTCGTGGGCAGCTAGAACGGACTAAACTAAGGCGGAAAATCCTCAAACATTTTTAACTTTTCGCAATAGTCAACGAAATGTTAATTTCTAAAGATTACCCAATACGCGCGTCCGTTCAGCCTTCTACGGACAAATATATGCCCATTAAAGGCTATCGCACACAAAAAAACTTAAGCAGTAAAACGTAAGCAGTAAGGAAATCGACAGTTTTGATTTGCTACCGCTTACGTTTCGCCTTAAATTCTTGATTGGCTGATTCGCTTATTACTTAAGTTTTTTTGTGTGCCATGGCCTTAAGGGAATGCTAAAGCCATCTGTTTTACCGACATTTGTTTTAATCTCTTTTCTTCTAATTGCCTTTAWAGATTTAAAAATCCTTTTCCACAATTAAAGTATAGATAATAACGCAGGCGCAAAGCTACATTTGGATATGAAAAACGAAAAAAAATTACAAAATTTATCGACTTCTGGCGTCGACTCGTAACATCATTTGCTTTATATAAAAGTTTTATACTTTGTACGTGTACGAAAAGTAGTTAGGCGCTTAGCGATTACATGAAAGAACAATATTATGCTTTTAGAAATGGGCTAGAAGCTTTAGTATAAGAGAAAAGAGATTAAAAAGATTTATGTGTGCGAGCGCGTGAAATATTGATATATTAGTGTATAGTGATGTGTTCTTGTCGCGTAAATCGTATATGCATAAGTGCATTTAGTCGGTAAAACAGGATCCGCATCGGAGTTCGGTCTTTGGTTTAGCATCACCTTTAAGGGCCAATTTCACCAACGTCGGTTAAGCTAACCGACAGTTAAAGTGTCAACCGTGATTGGTTCATTCTGGTCAAAGACAAATGCGATTGGATAATTCCATTGGAATTAATTGTCGGTTAGTCTAACCGACGTTGATGAAATTGGCCCTAAGGGGATGCTGGACAGACGGCCAAACTTGAACGATGTTGATAATACAGACATATCTAATTCAGAACTAAAAATGAAATCACAAGGACACGATTGTCGATAATGAAAGTGACAAGGACAACACGCTTTGTATTGCTCTACTATACCGATTATTATATATTATTTACACATGAAATTTTCAAAGACAAAACTCTTTTTTATTGAAGCTCCTAGTTGATTTCCAAAAGCATAGTATTGTTCCCTGAAGTAAATACTAGTGCGGACTAAGCTTGTTTTATGCTTACAATACTCACAACTTTTATATAAAGCAATGTTGTTACGAGTCGACGTCAAAAGTCGATATTTAATAAAACTGTAATTTTTTATTTTTTTTTCGTTTTCCGTATAAAGTCGCGCACTCCGCACTACGTTATTGTCTTTAATTGTGGAAAAGGATTTATAATTCTGTGCAATCAATAAAAAGATTTTATGTATCCGAAAAATAATCGCGTTTGTCGATAAAACAGACGACTCCAGGATCCCCTTAATAGCTCGACGTGTGACCCGTAGAGAGTGGGGATGGCGCACTGCTCGAGTGAAGGTAGGACTCGCGGTGTGCGCAGCGCGAGACGCTTGTCAGGCAGTCCCCACTCCCCGTGTATGTACGTATTGGGCAATCTTTAGAAATTAATATCTCGTTGACTATTGCGAAAAGTTAAAAATGTTGGAGGACCTTCCGCCTCAGTTTAGTTCGCTCTAGCTACCCATGAAAATTGTCGGCAAAATTATCAAACACCCTGTATAATAAAAACATATTTTTTTACAATAGTGTATATGTTTTATTTCAATTCTTGTAATAAAATTTGGAAAAATTTAAATAATAAAAAAATACGACAATAAGACATCATTTTGCATTAATGCTCAGACGAAAAGTGGTGAAGAGGCAATGAATTTTAATACATATAGCGATACTATTTTTTATTAACAAATAAGGATTCATATAATTATAAAGGATTCATATAATTTTTTAAAATGTTTCTAGTGATTCATATATGCAACATTATTGCTGTTATTTCATTCCCACTTGTAAAGTACTGTCTTGATATTATCCTGTGCATAAATAAGTATCATCTAAGTCGCGTGGTACAGATGTTTATTCCTAAACACTTTATGGGCCGAGAAAATTATTTTTATTTAATTTTCCTACATATGGGCGCAGCATCTTTCATAGGAGGAATAGTGCTGATAGCAACAGTAATGATGTGCGTAACATACATCAAACATGCTTGTGGAATGTTTAGAATCGCTAGGTAAAAAATATATAGAATAAGTATAGAAATTGTGCTTATATATATATTTCTCTTTGTTATGACTTAAAGCAAATTTACATAGATAAACGAAAAGTGATATTGCAGTAAAATACATTGTGCGTGAAAGTGATTAAATTTCGAATAATGAATTATTTCATGTTATAATAAAAAACTTTTTTATTGATAAAATATAAAAATTCTTTCAAAAGAAATATGAATTATATTCTAAAACACAGTAATCCATGTTCAGAAAATGTACTATTATTGTCGCGACTAAATCTGTTTTGATAGAATAACATTCAATGTTGGTTGATGAAATAATGATTGACAGCAAATTATTTTTAGCAAATTAATTTTTTTACAAGTTTTTTTTATAACATCAAAATATACTATGAGATTAATAAAATACGGTATGTCAGAAAATTTATTTTTTTCGTAATCTCTAAAAGTTAATCAATGATGACATTCTTTATAGTTATCGCATTGAGAATGCAATAGCCGTAAATACGCTAAAAAATGTTCACTTGAAAAACGAGATTATAATGCATAGAGAAATAATTCATGCCGTAGATATTCATCGTAAAGCTATAAAGTTAGTATGTATAATATTTATAGTAATAATTATACAAATATATATAATAATATTTTCTTTTTGTTAAAGGTTCACTGCACTTTTTTTTTCCGGTTTTCAACGATCGCGTCTCGTCTTAATAATCATTGCTGTAATTACTTTGAGCCTCAATCTTTATGGCGTTAGTAAAATCTAACATTAGATATTTTTAAGTAAATAACGTTTAAATCGAAAAAAATTTTTATGATCTTATTTTAAGAGCAGGCAAGAACTAAAAATTGATTTAAAGAAATGAAAGAGTTATTTTAAAATTGTCGAAAAAACGAGATTTTTAGAAATTTTAATAAAATATGTTTTTTCCGAAACTTTAATGTATAAGATACGTATGTAATAAAAAAACTTTGTTCGATATTCCTGGTGTCAAAATATATTATGTTTTAATTCTTTTATAATTTTCACTCAGATTATATAAATTTTGTATTTTATAACTGTGAATTTTTATATTAATTTAGAAAAAAAAATAAAAAATTTTTATCTTTTCAATTAAAGTTTCAATAAATTTATTTATTGTTTTATAAAAAAATTATATTAAAATTTCTAATTAATCCATTTGTATTGTTTGCGTTATTATGATATTCAGTTCAAGTAAGAACTTAGCTAAGCAGGTTTAATTAAATATTTCCGAATCTTGATTCTTTGCTAATATTTGTGATAAGCAAACCTATAGCTTTCTCCAGAACACAGAAGAAAGACTAGTCTTAAGTGGTAATGCCATTCAGAATATTAAAAAAATTGAAAAAAATTTTTTTAGCTTAAATTATACCTAAAGATTTTAAAAATAAGGTTTGATGAGTTTTATGGAGAGAAAAAATTTTTTAATATTTATTTTGGCTTATTGTTTATATTAATATACGTAGCTGCGCGTAGAGCGCTCCGAACCTCTTCTGAGCCTTTATGCGCTATTGTCATGACCCGCATATCTGGAATAATGAAGGGATTAACTTATCTACGAATTCTAAGGAACTCTAGGCTTCAACTTTAATTTAGAAGACCAGTATAGCGCAGGCATCGTAGATTGTAAATCAAAGTTTTCTACAGAACAATATGTAAAACGTGTTTTTATCGAAACTGCATTTTAAACGTGTTTTTATCGAAACTGCATTTTTCAAATCGGACGGTAACATAACTTCGAGAAATCTTTATCGATTCATTTGAAATTTTAACTGCAGCTTTAAAATTTCTATAGAACTACGTACGAATTTCTCGTTTTATTCAGAACTTTTTTTTTTACAAACGATTTGCTACGTAATTTTTCATTGAAAAATGGAAACTTTTTTCTAACAAGCATCATTTTCACAAAAATTTTTTTAATTTTTTTTCCGTACGTACTTCACTGGTGAATCATATATAGAATTCAAATTTTTCGCTCCTTTGTTCCAGATTGAAAATTGGACGAGATATTTTACCGCCTGTGTAACACTATTCACAAAGAGGGCTTCTTTTTGCTGGGCTTTACCGCCGCCATTTTGTCACAAAAAAATATGAAAAAATTTTTAATTGCTACTTAAAACATGTATAATAAAAGTCTTGAAATGAATTTTGTATTGGATTTATTGTGTGTGATAAAAAAATTATCAAAATCATATCTTTTCTTCAGCCGCTAGGGCATTACCCATTAAATCAAGATTAGATAATCTCGATATAAGCGAGAATATTTTAGTTTTTTTTAGGAAGATTTTAGTCTTGATTCTCGATTAAATTTGTATTGATGCAAGTATTACTTTTGCTTGTATCAAATTCAATCCAAGACTAAAATCTTTCTAAAAAGATTATAATATTCTTACTTATATATGAGATTATTTAGCTTAGTGTAAGACTAATCTTTTTCCTATGGATCGACCACCGGTTCTGTTCGCTACTAGAATTCTCTGAGAGCACATCGTAGAATCAGTTATATAGCATTATTAATTACGAGCTTAATTTTTCACACAGTTCACTGATATTAATAAATATTACCAGTACCTACTTTATATTGGTTAAAGTCCCTAATAATATTTTTATATACATTATGAATACATCTTTTTAGTTTATTTTAAACTGCTAAACGCGCCGATTATTTGTCGGACTTGCAATGCAATCATAAACTAAAATAATAATCTCACAAATTAAATTTTGATCGTAAGTTTAATAAATAATGCTAATAGGATCTATAAATTAAAAATTTGTAAATAACTTATTACGAAAAATATTATCTCAACTAGGATTTGAACCTGGAATCCCCTGCCTATTCGGGCGTCTTTATCAATTCAATCACCGAATCATAACATTTATCACAATAACTGGTATCTACTGAGAAAGAACGTCATTTTTCAAGTGATATGTATAAACAATGTTAAGTTAATCTAGACTGAAGAAATAATATTTTTTGTAATAAGTTATTTACAGATTTTTAATTTATAGATCCTATTAGCATTATTTATTAAACTTGCGATCAAAATTTAATTTGTGAGATTATTATTTTAGTTTATGATTGCGTTGTAAATCCGACAAATAATCGGCGCGCAATTTAAAATCAACTAAAAAAATGTATCCAAAATGTATACAGAAATATTATTTACAGGAATTAAAATCTATTCACGAGTGTATAGATATTTTCCTTAATTTAATTGATTTATTCAGTCTAGATTAACTTATTATTCTTTATTCATTTTTATTTTTAGAAAACATGCATTCATAATATTTAAGCTTATACTAATGCCTAGTTAATAAGCAATTCTCAAGTACTTACAGAAATTTTTTAAAATTAAAATTGATTCTTTTTAGGTCTTGTCTGCAACTTATTAGTAAAATGATTAATTGTAAGACAAAATATTTATATCGATATGTTTGCATTTTAGGTTTCTGAAGCTATTTCATTTGGACACGACATTCAAGATTTTATATTTCACTTTCTAATTGTAGCCGACATTTTTATATATATGTTTTTTTTAAACTATGCTGGACAAGAATTTATGAATCATAATGACCACATATTTGCCACTGCGTAAGAGATATTGTATGTGCTTACTAAATACACACACACACACACACACACACACACACACACACACACACACACACACACACATTTTTATCAAATTTGAATGCAATTAGAAGATTAATTCATAACACATATAGATTATTACTCAATTTATAATTATCGATTTGTTTTCCTAACTTTTACTTTATAGATATAATATTCGGTGGTATATAGCGCCAATACACATACAGAAGCTAATATTGTTCCTTTTGCAAAGAGGTAGCAAAACTGTCAACCTTCATTTTGGTATAATGTTTGTATTGTCGCTAGAATTATTTGCAACGGTAAGAAATTATTATATGATATGTTATCATTATACATATATGTATACAGTCGCGTGCATAAGTTTCTAGATAGTTGTCATTTTAATTCTGCTTTAGAAAGAAGAAACTAAGATGGATTATAAAATAATATTAAAGTATAATATAATTATAATAGAAGAAAAAGAAAGACAAAGATATAATTAAAAAATTTTATTTTTTATAATATGCACATATAATACATATTTTATTTATAGTATATACAAGTTTCAATATGTTATTGCCGTGTGCACAGCAGAATTAAAATGACAATTATCCAGAAACTTTTGCACGCCAGTGTATATATGTACATACATGTGTGTGTATACGATACACAGTATGTGCATATGATGCATAGATATACGATACAAATATACGATATAAATATGATACACACACATATATATGTTTCATTTCAGTTAATGAAGGCATCAATATCTTACTTTACTCTTATGTGTTCGATGCAATAATAACGCGGAAATTTACGATCCGACAATTGCAATTGTTTAACGTAGTGCAATTTACTGTGCAATAAGTAAATAATAATGAGCGTAACAATTAATTTTTTTGGTTCTGTTTAATTATTGAATAACATTACTGTAGAAATAATGTTTTTTCCTTTCTTAATTGTGACGCGTAGTGTACATGACATAAGTAGAGAAAAATATTAGTTGATTTTCATATTAAATTGATTATACTTACGAAACATGAAGTATCCTTTATTTTCTCATAACAATATCTTTAATGGAAAAGTTTCAAACATTTTTCTTTCGTTTAAACTAATAGTTAGTTAACAAAATTTACATGGATGAAATAATATCTATAATATTATTAAGAAGATTAATTACTTTGTATTCATTGCACTATTATGACTATTTAAATAGTCACAAAACGATAATGAATTTTCATCTATTGTTTGTTTTAAAAGTTGCATTATTAGGTATTATATAAAAGATATATTAGATAAACTAATATAAGTAAAAATAATGAAATAGATAAATAAAGATAAAGAGTAATATATGTAATATATGTATATATAACATGCTCCAAATAAGACACTGTCTTCTGTATGGGCGAGACAGAGAGAAATTTTTGAATAATTTATTACAAATATAGAGCTGAGAACTACATTTTGTAATATACTTTATTTTGTACTTTATTAGTAATATTATACAACTAATATGACACATAAGATGGATGAATCGACATTGTTCTCAAAGAAGAAAGGTATCGCGTGAGTGTATATAATGGAATGAAGGATATGAGACTGCCACAATGAAAAACTGCGCTTGCGCGAACTTTGATAATGCAATAATGTCATGAGAATGTTTTTTTACAGAAAGTAAGCATCAGGTCAATTTCCCTCGGTATTAAATCGATCGATCGCTAATCACCCATTTTTTTCCAAGTCAAAATAACTGTAAATGTTCCGATCTTACAGTAGCAATTTATCTTCTATCTCGCATTTATGTTGCATTTATGTTACATTAAATAATTTAGAATTAATACCAAAGAAGACAAATTCTAAAATTCTTCATAAAGTCTTTTATAAAGAAGAGATACGCTAATCCTCGTCGACTTTTTTGCTTTCAAACGCACTACGTTTTTCGCATAGTGATGATCTGTGTCGTGACTCAACATTTCTACTTGAATCGGATTACTTTACTTTTGGTTGGCTTATGGCCTTGTCAGCGTTCAAAACTAGTTCAATTTCAAATAATCTTATTTTTTAGTATCCTTATTACTAATGTCGTGTATCAGGTAGATTCATATCACATTTCTTAATTATGTCAAAGTGCTATTTTTAGTTATATTTTTATTATTAATATATAATATAAATAATTAAGTATACTGATAATTAATGTAATAATTGCATAGCAATAATAATTATTGTAATAATTAAATAGTAATTGTTATATTATTATATTTAGCAAAGCAATAGATTTTATATTTTTTATTTTACTTAATTAAATGAAGAATAAATTTTTTTAAATGATACATATATTTTAAAAAAATTTATAAATTATAGTTTACAGTATTTCTTTCTGCAGACTGCACTGTCGATCTTATTCTTAAGGTTCTCTCTACGGCGTTGTTTTTCTCTATTTTTGTGATTGACTACAACTCTTGCCGAATTAACAATTATACTGTAAGTTGATCTTTTAATATAATATTTTAATATAATATATTAAATTAATATAATAATTAATATAATATATTTAATATAATAATTAAATAAATATTATATCGTAAATTAGTTTTTATACTTCAAGCGTCTATATTGTCAATTCTTTCCAAAATTTATAAGGAGACAAATGTCGGAAACTGTTTTTGATTTAATAGATAAAAAGGTCATTAGAGCAACTTCAATGTGTTTGTAACGAATTGCAAGACGTAAACGAAATCGATATTATGAGAAAGTATGGAGAAAATGGTAGACGTTACACATGTAGACTTACATGTAAGAATATTAATATTCGATACTTGTGTAAAGTGAAGTATTTTATAATAAAAGTTATATAAATTATTATATCAATCTTGCTTATAAGTGAGCTAATAAAAAATATTCGAATGTTATATTTCTAATGTAAAATTTAATTATAGACATATAATAACAATAGATTCTTTCGTAATAACGTACGTGCTTTATTCTATATATTATAATTTAAAAAAATGTAATTAATAAAAAAATTAAATAATTTACAACTATTATTTTGCATTAATGCAAAAGAGCGATAAAAGGATATAAGACACGTACTTTGAAACATGCCATAATATCGTTTAAAAGGCTAACAAACAGCAATTATTTTTATTACTTTTAATTACTTTTTTAAATGTCTTTAGTGTTTCACACGTTCAACTTACTGTCTATTATTTCACTGCCATTTGTGCTGCACATTCTTGATGTTGTCCTGTTCATGAATGAGTATCATCCAAGTCGTGTGATTCAGATGGTATTACCTAAGCATCTCGTCGGCCGAGAAAATTATTTCTATCTAGTTTTGTTATACATGGGCCTTGCAACTTTTATAGGAGGGACAGCAATGGTAGCAACAGTAATGATGTGCATAGTATATCTTAAACATGTTTGTGGAATGTTTAGAATCGCCAGGTGAAGAAATATATACATATAAGAATGAATGTAGAAATTGTATTTGTGGATAAAGTTTTTTTGTTTTTTTTTTGTTTTGTAAAACAAATTTACACACATAAAACAGAAAATTATCTATTGTAACAAAATTCCACAGCATATTGCATATTAGATCTGGAAATTACTAAACTTTTCCTGAAGAGTGAATTATTTTATATTATATAACAATTTTTTTGTTATTAAAATAGGAAAGTACTTTTATTACAAGAAAAAACAAATTTCATATTTAAATACAATAATATATCTTTAGAAAATGCATTTTGTTGTTGAGACAAAATCTGTTTTGAATAGAAAAAGATTTGACATTATACATTTGATTAGTGAATTCATAAATAATAGAATTACTTTTAGTGAATTTTTTATGAGTTTTTTTAATAACAATCAACGAAATATATTATGACATAAAATATGATATGTCAAATCTCCATAAATATAATCACAATAATGAAATTGTTTATAGTTATCGTATTGAGAAGGCAATGGCGATAAATATGCTGAATAATGTTTATTTGAAGAATGAGATTATAATGTATAAAGAAATAATTCATGCCGTGGATATTCATCGTAAAGCTATAAAGTTAGTATTTATCTAATAACAATTATACAAATACATCTAACAATATTTTCTTCTTGTTGAAGGTTAACCGCATTTTTTTTTTCTGGCTTTCAACAATCGCGTTTTGTCTTAATAATAATTGCTGTAATTACTTTGAGCATCAATCTCTATGGAGTTAGTTTATTTGACATCATCAGATATGTTTTTGGATAAGTAGTATTTCAATTGAAAGACATTTTTTATTTTTTATTTTTAGTAAAATGAATAATTGTATGAAAAAATATTTATCCTGATGTTGTCTTTTAGATTTCTGAAACTACATCGTTTGGAGACAATACTCAGGATTTTTTAATGCATTCTTTAATTGTAGGCGCTATTTTTGTTTATTTGTTTTTATTAAATTATGCTGGACAAGAATTTACAGATCACAATGACTACATATTTTCCACCGTGTAAGAGATATGTATTTACAAATATATATTAATCAATTGTTTATATATAATCCATACAGTATAGATTTTCAAGAGACGTCTAAAACGTCCTAAAACGTCTAAAAGAAAGTTCCTACGTTTTAGGGACGTTTTCAGAATGTCTCTCGGATAAAATGGGCTGTATGGAAAACTCTAATGGAGATTCAAGCAATTTATGTCATATAGATTGTATCTTATTGATTGTATTTTATTAATCTCAACCTTTTCTAGGTACAACGTTCAGTGGTATCTAGCACCATTCCACATACAGAAACTGATATTGTTTCTTTTACAAAGAAGTAGCAAAACTGTCAGTATTAATTTTGGCATACTGTTTACGTTGTCTCTGGAATTTTTTGCCACGGTAAAAAATCATACGTGTTTTATGTTTTATATATGTATATATATATATATATATATATATATATACAGGGTGCGCCGCGAGAATTTTGACACCGCACATAGGAAGGAAGATGGGATCGAAATGAACATAAAAGTCCCATACTGTTTAGCGATATTCGCAATAATAATCGAGATATTAATTTTTGAAATTGTACTAATGAGCACGCCGAGAGAAGCGCTCCAGCCGCTCGAGGTATAGTTCGGCCCAGTTTATCATAACATTGGCTGCGGGAAAGGCGAGAGGGGTGGCGCGCCGTTGCTCGGCGCCCGGCACGCCTCCCCTCTTGCCTCTTCAACGCGCCGCCGGCAGCCAATGTTTGATAAACTGGGCCGGGCTATACCTCGAGCGGGTGGAGTGCTTCTCTCGGCGTGCTCTCATTAGTACAAATTCAAAAATTAATATCTCGATTATTATTGCGAATATCGCTAAACGATATGGGACTTTTATGTTTATTTCGATCCCATCTACCTTCCAATGTGCGGTGTCAAAACTCTCACGGCGCACCCTGTATATATATATATATATATATATATATATA
>JANQDE010000076.1:816836-830453 GCA_037157785.1 Cephalotes varians
TACGCCATTTTGGTTCCCCCTCGAAACCATACAACTTTTATATGAAACTTTTTTCGATACCTGGCCACCCAAACGAGTTATTGGAGGTGATAAATTCAGATGACTCACCTTGTATAATAGATACGCTAATCTGTTGTATCACACGCAGATATAACACATAAGATGTATATATTTATAACATAAGATGTATATATTTTATTTTAGCTAACGAAGACATCGATATCTTACTTTACTGTTGTGTGTTCTATGCAATAGATCCAATCCTTTTATCACTTTATCACTTATCTGACAATGTATTGCATTTTTTAATATAGTAGGTGCGTGTAAGAAAATGTTTTTGTTTCTATTAAAGCAGAGCTGGGATTTAGTTGCAYATTTCGAGCCGATTTCAGAGTCGACGCCCACCATTCCCCTCTTGCTGCTCGTATCCTAGCAACGAGCCGCCGAATGCTTCTAAACAACGTTCGTGACGCTTCACCTTAGGAGCGTTCGAACTCTAAGATGACATTGCAATCTCCCTGAGCTTTGAGTAGCTAATTAGAATTTTCATTTTTTCTTTTATTTACGCTTTGCATTCAATTTTACACTAATAATTAAAAATTCTTTTGTTACTAATATTATTAATATTAGTAAAATATTAGTAAAATTGATTAAAAAGTCAGTAATAAGAAACACACATGCACGCACGCACGCACGCATACCTAGCATAATAGTGACTATTATATGTACATATTTGCGTTGCTAGGATACGAGCGGCAAGAGGGGAACGGTGGGCGTCGACTCTGAAATCAGCTCG
The DNA here is from genome assembly GCA_037157785.1 of Cephalotes varians. Classification (NCBI taxonomy): domain Eukaryota; kingdom Metazoa; phylum Arthropoda; class Insecta; order Hymenoptera; family Formicidae; genus Cephalotes; species Cephalotes varians. Next base: position 817,633 of record JANQDE010000076.1, read on the forward strand.
AAATGTGCAACTAAATCCCAGCTCTGTATTAAAGTATTGGATAAGAGGTTACCGAGGAAATAATATTTTTTCTTTTTTAAATCGTAACGATGGCTATAACGTAAGTAAAGTGAAATATTAGTTATAAATTCCATATTATTATTTTCACTTACAAAATATAAAATATCCTCTATCAAATAGTTTTAATATAAAGACTTCATACGTTTTTGTCGTTTAGAAAAATAAAATATCAGTTATACGAAGATTGGAGAAAATATATATCGTTAATAACTGGATATTACTTTAGTTGCATTATTAAGATAATTACGAATTCATGTTGGTTAAGTCTCGATAATGTTCTCTTATCAAGCAAACAAACAGGTCATGATAATTTCAAAATGACATTAAAATCAATTGTGATTCATCAAAAAATAACTTTTAATAATTATTTGGAGCGATTTTGATGTCATAATAACTTTTTGTTTCTCGAGTATTTTTTGCATGAGACAAATCCTGTATGATGCGGTATTATACAGAGGGGTAATTTAAAGTGTTACAAGCTATTATCTCTGAAAGTATCAATCAAAAATAGACAAAAGTTATGTGACATCGAGGAAAACATACGATGTAACATTTCTCATATCTCATGCTGAGATAAGATCAACTTGATGACTATTCTATGATCTAAAACGTTCTGGATAATTTTTATCTACGACTAGGGCATTGTCAAGTAGTAGAAGGAGATCAATCTGAATATTTTATTAAATAAACCATACATCCTGCACACGCACACACGCACGCACGCACATAAAGAAGTGTAAATCCGACTGGGAAACCTCTGCGTTGTACACTTTGAGAAATGCCAATGGCAGCTACAGGTAATTTTTAAATCTTGTAACTAGAAAAGTACTTAATGAAAAAATGTTATATTATAGTGTTTTGAAAAGTCTTCGAGATAAGCTACAAAAATATGTAAACGTATGAAAAATAGGGAGTTTATTTAAAAAATTCACAGTGATCTTGACTTTGACAACGCCACCCAAATTCAAATGGAAGTGATCAGTGAATAGATCTTTTTAAATCTTAGTTTTATTAAATCTAAGTTTTATATGAAACATTTTTTTCAAAAATGTTTTATTTTTAAGATATTTGACCGTTTTCGGACTTTTGATACACTCTGTATAGCTGACATGAATACAACATGTAATGTAACGTTTATTAAGTTGACACACTCAATGCAGCACAATTGGATAAAACATAAACAAACATTTAGTGCTTTTTTAATACTAATTTGTTGCTTTATTCGTAGATTTGTTACTCAAGCCGATTCAATAAAAACAGTTGTGACAATTTAAGTTAGCACAGCCACTGGAAAAAATAAAAAAAACAAATTTCTTTAGAGTTATTTTGTTGCTAATTAGTTGTTGCACCATTTTTAATAAAAAAAAAATCAACTTTTAATTACGCTGAACTAATACAACACCATTAAATAATAATTTTATTAAATATCTTGTCGGATTTTTTATGTCTGCCTGATTTTGTTGCTTGACATTTCCATTAAATCCGATTTTATTGCTCCATTTCTAAGCTTCGAAAACCACCTTCAGTTACTCTGCGCCAGCATAACACTTAAATTTATTAATATCTCGATGGATTAAAAGGGATGGAATAAAATCGTATTTTGATGTTTTCTTAAAGTATAAAAACATTGCGAATGCACACTACGAATGAAGAGAGTTTGCATGAGACTTGCGAAAAGACAACTGCGTTTGTACAAATTTCGATATAGAAGTATCATGCGAATATTCTGTTTACGAAGTAACAAATCGGTTAAATATTTTCAGAAGATGCATCGATTTTGGTTTAATCTGTTTTTTTCTCGTGCAAAAATATCAAATTGCGAGTGTTCCGATCTCACGATGGCAATTCTATCATCTCACATATATTATATTAATCATGAATTAAGTAATTTCAAATTTACGCCAAAAAAACGAAATATAGATAGATAGATATTTATTTAACTTCAGCTTACAGAGTAAAGCCACGAAGGTACTTGGTTTACAAACAGATCCTTATCTTCATATCCTTCTACACTTCTCTATTCTAAAGTACCTCTACACTCTCTTTCCTTTCTTCTAACCTTCTTTCCTTTGAATTCCTATCTCTCTCCATCCTCTTTGACTTTTCCTTTTCTTTCTATAACCTTACTCAAAACTCACCAAGTCTTCGAGCTTACATCGCCAAGGAAGGAACTTGGTTTACATTTTTATAACCTTTAACCTACTTGAACCTAACTTACTTTACCTACTTATTGATATTACTCTTGTTATCTCTACCTATTCACTTCCCAAAGCCATGTGTCACGGATTATCCTCACTTCCCTCCATTTTTTCTTTCCCCTACTCTCCTTTCTTCTAAATTCCCTTTCCTCCTTTTAGCCTTCACCTTTGCCTTCCAAATTTTTCTCTCCTTTCCTTTCATCCAGATCCTTGCTCCATATCCTTTCCTAAATATCCTTTTTCTTCTCTTCTCCTTTTATGCTGTACACAGCAGCGAGATTCCTCTGCAATTTCCAGTCACGTTTTGATCTTCTCTCCTCACCAGGCCATTCCAGTGAACTTTTCCAACTTTCTTCTACGCTACCATCGGCCTCCCGTCTATATCTACTGCTTTCCTGTTCTTTATTTTCCTCTCCACTATTCTGATTTCCTCTTCTTGCAACTTCCTTCCTCATCTTCTCTATTGAGAAGATCTTCCTCTTCCTCTTCACTTCTTTTACTCTCTTCCATCTCAATCCCTAATAGCTCCTTAAAGTGTCTTTTCCATTCTTCTTCTCCTATCTTCTTTCCTTTAAACATTTTTCCTTCTTTCTTCTTATTTATGTATCTCCGTACCTCCGTCTTCTTTCCACATTCATTAATTCCTTCTCCTCTTTTTTTAGTTTTTCTTTTTGTTTTGTCTCCTGTACTTCTCTTAACTTTCTCCTTTCTTCCATATTTATCTCTTCCTAACTTTCCCTTCCTCTATGCTTTGAAATTCCCTTGTACCAATCTCTTCTTTTTCGTAAAACCTCTGTCCCACCAATCTTTGAATTCTATCTTCTTTTTTCTTATCCTACTCCTCTTTCTCTCCAATATTCTGTCTACTACCTTTTTGATCCATTTCCATCTTTCCTCTGTTGTCCAGTTTCCTTATTTCACTCCCTTGTCTCTTCTGTTTCCTTCCTCTTCTTCTCCTTCCATTTCTGAGTCTTCTTCTTCTTTCCTCCCTAACCTCAGTCCCACAGGCAGATGGTATATGTTCCCTTTCTTCTCTACCTTAAATTCTACTACCTTTTTATGTACCCTCTCATTTACTATTACATAACCGATATCTGTGCTATCTCTAACTTACATGAAATCTTCTACCTGAATTCTTCGTTTTAAACCCCTTTTGACATATCATCCATCATAAAAACCAACTCTTCCTCTTCGTTCAATTTATAAGATTTCTGCCTCCGTTTTCTATTGTCTTATCTTTTAACCATCTTTCTATTCCTATTCTTTTATACTTCCTAGTTATTCCCTTATTCTTATATTAAAATTCCCTCCTACAATTATATTTACCCTTACTTAAGCTTCCCTACCTTACCGACTCCTTGCACTTCCCGCGCTTACTGCGCTTCCCCCTTTCTTTCTCGCCATAACCTCTACTCGTCTTCTCTTTATTCACCTTTTTAACTCCTTTAATACCTCAATGCTATCAATGCCTCCATCTTCCTTCCATTCTCCCTCCACTCTCCTCTATCTTTCCAATCCCTCCCTCGCTCTTCTAACCACTTATTAATCTTCCCATTTCGCTTTCTGATTCACTTCACTCTCTCCGCAACACTCATCCATCCACGCCATCTAACCAAGTCCGCCAAAGAAACGAAATATTAAAAAATTGATATTTGAGAGAATGGAGTATGCGAATTTTTATCGATATTTTTGCTATCAAAATGCATCTTGTAGAATGATAATTTCTAACAAGATTCAACATTTTAGATTTTATCGGCTTCTTCTGTTTTCGATTATGGCTGTATGAATGAACAAAACTTGCTCAACTTCAAATAATTTTGATATCCTTGATTCTTGATTGTATTGCAGGTACGTCCGTATATGTATAATTGTGGTTACATTAAACATTTAAATATTTTAAAAATGCTAAGAGGTTTATGGGATGTCTCCGTGTCTTGATTCATTGTTAATGCCTCTATTGTTAATGTCTCGTGAACATTTTGAGCTCTTTTAAAGAGAATACCCGTGGAAGCTTTAAAAGCATAGTTAAATATTTTATATTTTAATTAATTTAAAAAATGAAAAAAAATTTATATTTTTAATATTAATTTTTAAATAAGCTTATTGATTTTACGGTATTTGCGTTTACAAAATACACTTCAATTGTTTTCATCAATATTCTTCAAACAATTCCACTCTTTAAATAGGAATCAGTGTATTATTTACTGATTTGTTTATATTTATAACTGTGATCATTAGTGAGTATTCATTGTTTCTTTTCTTTTTTTCAAGCGATTTTGATCAAGAGGGGGTGGTATCTGATCAGAATCAGATCAATGTATTATCACTGAAAGACAGTGCATTTCACTGATTGATATAGTTATAAGTATAGCACTGAAATCAGGACTGGAATGATTTAAATCAAATGATTTTTTTTACTAAAAAAGTCATTTGATTTAAATCGCGAATTTGATTAATATTTTAATTATTAATTTTTATTATGATTTAATTATGCCCAATACTGGCTGTGCTGTGCAGTAATTTTATAAAAGAAAAAAGTATATATGAAGTATACATGGACATATTTTGTATACATATAATTATATATTGGTGTTTCCTGGATTGCTACGTACTGTGACTTCTTTATTTCTTTTTTCGGTTCTTGTTTTTTGAAATGCATTAGGAAACGAAAAGATAGCTAAGTTAGTTTTTATGTTTAAGTGTATGCGTTCATCTTCGTGAATAAAAGATTATGTATACAAATTTAAGTATTCAAATATATTCATTAAAAAATAAGTTTTATTTTATTCATAAGAGTTATTGATAAAAATTAATTAAAAATTAGCGATTTTCACTTGACTATTTTGAATCCTATAGTGTTTAAAATCACTGATTATTTACAATAAATTAAAGTTTAGTGAGTTCAATAAAAAAAAACAAAACGTTTATTATTTTGTAATAAAATTTAATTATTTTCTTATTACTAAAAATAATTAACTCGAACAATAAATCTAATTTAAATCAAAAAGATCTGATTTAAATTAAAAAAAATCCGATTTAAATAAAAAAATTCCGATTTTTTTTATTTTTTTTTTAAATCATGATTTTTTTCCAGCTCTGACTGAAATTAGCGAAATTTCATTGATTTAAGGAGTAGAAATCTTTATATAATTACAATACTTTTTTTATCTAAACTATGACAGAATGTTCGAAAAAAAGGGTTTAATATTTATGTGGTAGATGATATATACTTAGTAAAAAAAACTTAGTAAATATAAGTCGAAAACTCAACCGTTTCTGTGATATTAATTTTATATGTTAATATCATGATTGACTTATTGATGTTTATCTCATGTGATGTGAAAAAAAGTCCAAATCTTTATCTCATTGAACTATATAACATATTGGAATGCCACGGATTTGCTCCGGTTGTAGCTGTGTGTCTATATAGTTGCCTGCGGACGAGGCTTTCTCTTTCTGACTAATTGTAAGATGCGATGATCACATGGTCGATATATTACCAGTTCTAAAAATATCGTACCGCACCACATTTTCATTTGCAGACTTTAATTGTAAATTTTAATTTCGAGAGTCGTATTATTTTTATTTTTTAAAAACATTTTCGTAAAAAAATAACGTTGCTTCTTCAAAACTTACAAGACAACAATTTAGCATTGTGATTTGCTACCAACTGATAATATCTACGCGCATGCGCCAAGTGTTTTCAGTTACGATAGTACACGAAACAAGAGACAGTCTCATCCGCAGTCTAACTTTTCTTGATGTGAAGAGAATAAACCGCATTTCAGTAAATTATATAATTCAATGCTCTGTCCTAATAATCTGTCCAAATCTTTACTTCGATATTTACAGAATGTTCCACATGAAGGTGTTCTTCCTCTTTCCATTTTCTATACATGTTTGGCATCTTTTCCTTACAGAGTCGTAAACTCTTTCGAAAAGTTCAGGTCTGTCGAATTATTTGATGATACGGATTCGATCACGTAAATCTTCTAAGTCATTTATCGGTGAAGAATACACTATGCTTTTCAAATATCTTTATAAAAAAAGTCTAATTTAAAGGGGATTCGAGGAATGCAATTGGTCCATTAGGTCCAATTCACTTTTGATCAAACGCCGTATTTAAGTGCTCTCACATTATGCACAAAATGAGTTGGAGCCCCATGCACATCGATAATTTCTCAACTGAGGACTCTAAAAACTAAAGTAATGTATTCATCAAAAAATTGAGATAAGTAATACCTTAGCCGATTAGAAAGAATTCCAATATGATGATCTTCCATAATGCCAAACGAATTAGTGATTTATTTGAATAAATATGTGAAGATTTTCTACTGTCCATATGTATTATTATTATGGAAATTTGTAATTCCATTTTGCGTAAATAGTTTCATCAATAAATAAAATGCAAGCTTCGAAATTCGAATTCAAAACACGTCGATCGTTTGGGTTAGCCAAAATTTCGATGACGAGTTCTATATGATTCACAAAGACATTGATAAAGATTTTTAAATAGTTTAGAAGAAGGAACTCTTCTCGATGCTACAAAGCAGGAATAGATGCACATATAAAATTGGAATAAGATACAATAAAAATTAAATGAACTTGTTTAATTATTTTAATAGTTATTGTAAATATGTCCAAGTGTTCATATCCTTATTTAAAAGGACATAACTCAAATTAAGTTTCTCAGAAAGATAGAAACTATTTTTTAATTCAACAGAAAATTATTAACTAATCAAATAATATCGGGAAAAAGAATATATTCTTAACATGATCAAATGTTATTTTCGCTTCATAATCTTTAAAACATTACCCTTTTCAAATTGTGATGATTGTTTTATGAAATTAAATTAATTTACTTTTGATAATTAATAGGGTAATATTTATCTTCTAATTCATTCATGATAAAATAATCGAAATCAAAATGTTTTTTTGATTTTTGAGTTGTAGTATCTTTGAAAGGTCCAATGTTAGAATGCAAAAATATAATTAGATATATAGATCTATAATTAGATCCAATAGGACATATGTCTGGACAGACATATTCGGGCAAACATTTTTGTTGCTATATTTCATGTGATTTTATTATCAATAGATTGACTGAATATCTGAATATCTGAATATATTAGGAGAAAGAATGATAAATTATTTCATAAATTTAAAAAATTGATTCAAAAAATATATATTTTCAACGATTAACAAAATTGATAATAAAATTAAATAATAAGACTATTTATACAATGAGGTAAATTTTAATAATACTAAAAAAATTGCGCAATTTTAGAATATAAAATAAAAATTCATTAATTTCTTGTTATATAACCTTTAGACCTTTAGAATTAATAATTGCTTAGTTTTCTAGGAATTTCATAAACTTTTGAATTATTGTAGAGGGAATACTATACTCAGATATTTTTGTCTTAAATACTTTAAATGATGCTTTACTATTTTCAAATTGTATGATCTATTTTTAAATTCTTTTTTAAAAATTCCAAAAATGTGTGCAATGAAATTTTTAGTTAGCTCTTTGCGACTATTACATAACAAAAATATTGTTTTTAGATTAGTCAATTTTTTACTAGATTAGAATATTTAGAATTTAAATATTCAAATTATATTGAAATATTCAATTAAAATGTTCATCTATCATGTTTTATGACATATAGTAATATTTGTGTTTGTGAAATTTTTATGTTTTTATCTATAGTATCTTTTACTTAACGCAATAGACCAACGTCATTGCCTAAAAAATATTTCAAAATCGTAATACCGCTTTATATGTATTTTGTAATAAGAAATTAGCATTTAACACGTTGTATCATCTATCTTTGTATATTAAATTCCATTTGATCTAAATAGTTTAATAATAGTTTAACTTAATTTATTTTTACTATTAAATAATATTTTTGATCAATTGCCTACAATCAATTCATATTGATTTCAAGTTAATATAAATTAAGTATTTTACGTGTTTTGAAATTGATTTTTTTTTATAACGATAATAAACAAAATATGCCCGACTAAATTTGTTTGATAGAGTATATAGTAATTAGCACGTATAGGGAAAAGTTGCCAAATACGTACTGGTTGCCTAAATAATATCTTATCAATATTTTATATTTTTATTTAACATAAGCAGTATTTAGTTAATATTAACAACAAAAATATAAAATTATTAATTTTCATCATTAAATTATTAATATTAAAAAACAGAAACATTATCAATGGGAACTATTTTACTGAAATCTATTGTTGTTATTATTGTTCCTGTTGTGTATTGCTTGCCAAGCATATGAATGAGAAGAAAATTAAGCATAATAAACAACAATTCAGATGTCATAGATGTCAAGATTTAAAACATTTCTCATTGAGCCAAATGTTTTAAGATACTAGTAATTTTTGGACATTCGGGGTAAAGGGGAGGCACTTTTTTAATATTTCTTCTTTATCATCCAGTGAATGAATTGCAATTGCGATAGAATAAGTAAAAGTAAAGCTGAATTTTTTTGCATCTGTAACTATTGAATAAAATTGCTGAAGAAATAACGTTTCTTTTAAAACAAAAGATGTACTGTTGGTAATATAAGTAAAGAAAAATACTAGTTGAATTTCATAATAAATCGATTAACAATTGGATGTTATTTTTTGTAGTTTGCGCTGTTTAGACAGTTTAGATAGTTACTAATTCATGGTTATTTAAATAACAATAATATATTCCTATTTAATTTGAGCATTAAGCAAATTCTGTATTATGCGATATTTCAAGAGGTACAAGAGGTATAAGATACGTAATTATACACATTTCCGTGTGTGTAAAGTACATTTTGAAATATGTATATTCATGTACATACATGTTTTGAATAAGACACTTATGTTTTTTTCATCAGCAAACGAAAAGTTTTTGAGTAATTTAAATAGCATTAAGTGAAAAGAGCTTGACTAAAGAACTACACTCTATAGTGCTTTGACATTACTGATGATATTGAGATATAACTGATGACACACGTAAAATGGATGTATCGATGTGCTTGTAAAATAAAGATGAATGTATACGGATTGAAGCGGTTGCCACAATGCGAAAAGATGACTGCGCCAACTTCGATGAAGAGATGTCGTGCCAATATTTTTTTACGGGAAGTAAGTAGCGGTTGAATTTCCCCCGGTGTCATATCGATCGGTCGCTTAATTACTATTCTTTTTTCTATGCAAAAACATCAAACTGCGAGTGTTTCCGATCTCACGATAGCAATTTGTCTATCACCTCACATTATACTGATGCTAAATTAAGCAATTTCGAATTCACATCAATGAGGAAAAATTATAAAATAAAAAATTATAAAATATTCTCTCGGTATTTGAGAGACTGAAGTCTGCAAATTTTCGTCGGCATTTTCACTATCATGTATGTTGTTTCTTACAGAGTGATGATCTGCATCAAGACTCAACATTTTAAATGCAATCGAATTCTTCTGCTTTTGATTGGCTTGTGGCCTTATGAACGAACAAAACTCACTCAATTTCAGATAATTTTGGTTCTTGGTATCCTGATCAGCTGTATCGTATACCAGGTACATTTGTATATGTATAATTTTGTGACGTGAAAAGCTATTTTATATATAATTAAATAATATATAATTAAATAAATTTAAATTTTTATATAATTAAATAAATAAATGAAGAGAAATATTTTTAATTTTAATTTTTAAATAGGTTTATTGATTTTAGTTTACAGCACTTGTGTTTGCGGAATACACTCCAGCTGTTTTCATTAATGTTCTCTCTCTTTCATTGTTTTATATTATATTTGTGATTGCATACAATTCTTTTCGAATTAATATTGATAGTGTGAGTGTTTTTACTGTATTTACTGAAACAAACATTTTTAAAAAATGAAGATTTTACTCTTAAGAGTCTTTCATAAAGTTTACAATGTCAGGAGGATTGTTAAACAAAAAATTGCTATGATAGGTGAAGTGGTTATTAGATGAACTTCAGCATATTTGTGATGAGTTAAAAGACGAGAATGAAATCGCTATTATAACAAAATATGGAAATATCGCAAACCGTTATACGACTATAATTATGCGTAAGACAAGACATTCACGTTTAATACTCGTAGTCAACGAAATAATTTATCGTCATAAAAATCTCATTAATTTTATTATTTAATATATTGAGGAAATCATTTCTATTCAAATGAAAAAATATAATTAGAAATGTGCACTAAAAAAAAATGAAATAAAAATATGTTTAAAAAATTTTTATTTTTAATTATTATATTAAATATAAAAAAATAAATTTATGACTGACTTTACTAAAATTAGCTCGCATTAGCTTAAATAATAATGTGAAGTGGTTAATGCAATATTTGAAGATATTTGAAACGTATAATAATATCATTATTTAGAAGTATCAGAACTAACAATGATTTAATGATAAAATTTATTTGCTTATGTTTCATGTATTTAGTGTTTCACGTGTTCAACACGGCTATTGTTTTGTTTGTGACAATTTTATTTCATCTTCTTGATACTGTCTTGCTCGTAGACGAGATACATTTACGTCACTTTCTGCAGAATTTTATTCCTGAGTTCTTTGTCGCTCCAGATAGCTATATATTTTTAATATTATTACATTTTATCGGAGCTTGTACTATAGGAGGATTTGCACTGATAGGAACAGGAATGATGCTGGTAACATATATCAAACATGCCTGTGGAATGTTTAGAATTGCCAGGTGAAAAAATAAATATATAAATAAATTGTTATTATAAACATAATCGTATGTACTTTAAACAATTTTATATGGAAAGAAACAATATTGTAACATATAACATGTTGTATGCATGTAACATATAACATGTTACATATGTAACATATAACAATAAAATCTACTTTAGACTACTGTAGACTAAATATTATTGTATTATATTATATTCAATTTATTAATAATATGATTTACAGAAAAATTGTTTTAAACAAATTAATTTCTCAACTAACCTTTTTTACTTTTTATATGACGGTAAACTATTTATTATGATAATTTAAACATTATTATTATGACAAAAAATTGTCTTTTATCTTTGTGTCTGTGCAATTACAACAATTACAACAATAAAATTTTTTACAGTTATCGCATTGAAAAAGCAATGACAGCAAATATGCTGAAAAATAGTAGCCTAGAAAACGAAATTATAATTAAAAAAATAATAATTCATGCTGTAGATATCCATCGCAAAGCTATTAAGTTAGTATTTATCTCATATCAGTTATGAATGCATGTAATAATATGACATTTTCTTTTTGTTGAAGGGTTTGTATGCTTTCGTTTTCCAGTTTTCAAGGATCGCTATTTTGTTTGACAGGAATTTGTGTGATTTGTTTGAGCATCAATCTTTATAAAGTAAGCTGTTCTTATGTTATAAGAAATATTTTTAGGAGACTGTTTTGATATTTCAAAATTTGAAGAATCTTTTCCAATTTCTAAATATTTATACTGAAAGATCTTTATTGTAATCTCTATGTAAAATAATCTGTTGTGAAATATACATAAAATATTAAATGTTATATAAGTATTTTTTAGATCACTGAAACCATGTTAATTAAGGATGATTTCGACCAACTTTATGTTCATGTAGCAATCACAATTGGAATGTTTCTATATTTGTTTCTAACCAATTATATCGGACAAGAAGTTATCGATTACAATAATCACGTAATTTTAACCATGTAAGAGTTACTAAACAGTATTTACAAACATATATATGAATGTTTACGTTATAAAAAAAAAACTTACTAGATATTTAGAATGAACTTACATAGTCAAGATTCGTATTTCATCAATTTCTTTTCAAATTTTCGATTGATTGCCTAGCTGTTATTTTGTAGATACCATGTTCGGTGGTACATTGCACCTTTGCACATACAAAGGTTGATACTGTTTTTCTTGCAAAGTGGCAGCAAAGGTTTTCATCCGACTCTTGGCGGATTATTTCCATTATCCATCGAATTTTTTGCCACGGTAAAAAATCATTGTATATTTTACATTTAATTTATTGTTGTATACTTGACATTCGGATATTATCAAATATTGTTAAAAATCATTGCATTCTAGTTAACAAAGGCATCGTTATCCTACTTCACTATTATGTGTTCTACGCAGCAGTAAAAATATAGCATCTGATAGTGTATTATAATTTATAATTTATTGTAGAATATGTAATGTGTTTAAAACAAGTAAATAGATGATTTGTATAATATGTTAGCTGCGTACATTATGTCAACATTACACTCTCTGGCAATAATCTCTGATATTAGCATACCCAGTAAAAAATTTTTCATATGAGAATATATATGAATATCAAGAGACACGATAGTGTCTCATGCCAAGTTCACGCGTAGCGCGAGACGGACCGTGTATCTTTACGCGAGATCAAAAGTTGAGACGAACCGAGATTATCAGATCTCAATAACGGCTGAGCCGATTGAATTGATAATAAGCTCAATCGATAGAGCATACCCAAATTATATAAAAAAAATATGCTTATTTTTACTGTACGT
>JANQDE010000076.1:837436-851991 GCA_037157785.1 Cephalotes varians
ATGCTTCGGTGCATGTGTGCGTGCGTGCGTGTGGACGTACGTGCGTGCGTGCGTACATTTTTCAGTTAAATGATATTTATGTTTGCTGTTATGTTGCAGGTTACATTTTAATGAAAATAAAATTTCTTCATCTAATTAAATGTTCGAAGACACGTCGATTGTTTTCGATATATAGTTGGACTCGACATTGAAAACTGTCAACGGTAGATAGAAAAACATTTTTCGAAATTATCCGGCAAGCAATGATTATGCGTTCAATCATATTTTCCCTTGTTGTAAGCGCTTCTGCGTATACAATATTTTTTAAAAAACCCCATAAAAAGAAATCTGAACTTATTAAATCCGAGGATCTAGGACACTATGCTACAGATCCGTAATGACCTATCCACCTATCTGGAAATGTTAGGTGCAGATCTCGAATTATTCTCTTCGATTGTGCTGGTGCACCGTCTTATTAAAACCACATGCGTCTTGTTTCCATATCAATGTTTTCCATTAACTCGATCAACTCATGTATTACAAGAAGTGCAAATATCTGAACCTATTATTGTTCTCGTTAAAAAAGTAGGTGCCAATTAGATATCCATTTGCAATGCCACACCATACGATAAGATTCCATCGATGTTGATGATTAACTTGTGGTACCAGTAGGTGTAGATTTTCTATGAACCAATAGTGACTATTATGTCGATTCAGTTGGCCAGTGTTATGAAAAATTGTCTCGCCATTAAACAAATATATACCTAAAGAATGTACGATCGTGTTACAACATTGTTTGTGTCTAATTACAAAACACCAGTCTCCGACGGAAATCATCAGGTGTTAAGAGCGTCAGAGCTATATGATACGGATGGAAGTTATGGGTCACCAATATTCTGTGAGCTGTAGACTTCGGGATACCTAATTCTCTCTGAATTTGACATATAAACACGTGAGAATTTATGGCTGCCATAGCTAATAACTGCAACAACTTGCGGATCATCTCTCTCGGGTATATTAATAAGACGTCTTTGAACTGGATGGATTATCGTTGACGCAACACAAGTCGTGCGATGGTTCGATCATTTGAGTGTTGTCTCTCAAGAAAATAATTACGATATAATTCTGCTGCTTGTTGGTAATTACAACGATATTCTCCCAACATGAGAATAATATCGACAATATTATTTGCGTGTAATCTAATATTTTGCAAATATTTCAAAAAAGAAAATAGGAAAATACAATCTCTTCAACCTCTAATAAGCTAGCAGGACCTTATAAGGGTCGGAGGTAGTTTCCGAAGGAACGGCTGGGGTACAAAATCTGAAAGTTCACATTTTAACGGTACAAATTATATCGCTTCGATTATGAGAGTATCGACGGATTCTGCTCATGGCGAAGGGTACTTTACTCTTGAGCCTTATAGGGGTCGGAAGTAGTTTCCGAAGAAACGGCGGTGATACAAAATCTGAAACTTCACATTTTAGTGGTACAAATTACACCTCATCGATTATGAGAGTATCGACTGATTCTGCTCGTGGCGAAGAATACTTTACTCTTGAGCTTTATAAGGATCGAGAATAGTTTCCGAAGGAACGGCGGGGGTACAAAATCTAAAACTTCACATTTTAGTAGTACAAATTACATCTCATCGATTATGAGAGTATCGACTGATTCTGCTCGTGGCGAAGAGTACCTTACTCTTGAACCTAATAGAATTGAATTTAATTAGGGTTGTCCCACAAGGAAGGGACGAATATGTTACCTTTCTTTTGATGGTACAAATTAGTACAAATTCAGTTCTTTGCATTTCCGCTATTGTTTTCTTATTTTTCTTTTTCTTTTGTGGTCTTGCTAGCTTAATATTAAGCTAGCAGCGCCACGTTTTTTTCCTAAACGGCACGGGGTACAAAATTCTTATTGGTGGTACAAATTAGTACAAAATGGGTACTAAATAATTGAATAGGTCCGGTTTGTTTCTGCTGATTTGGTCCTGCTAGCTTATTAGAGGTATCTCTTCAATATACTTATGTATTTTGCTTATTGATATTATCAAACAAATGTTGACGAATGATCAATGAATAAATGTTGACAAAAATCAATTTTGATATTTTGTACAGCATTAATCTCATGTAAGCTGCGTAAAGTAAAGGAGCGTGCTTGCTTCAAAGATTCCAGTTTTTTTGACACTGCTAATAGCAGCCTGTGATGCTAATTCGCGCTTGCAGTTGCAATTAAACTTGCAAAAGTTGTAGGAAATGAATAAATGGAATGTTGACAAAGAAATCGTAAAATATATAAAATATTTATAGTATTATCATATAAATATATATTAAGTATGTAACGACGCGCTCCGTCGCATTCCCCCACAAACGGCATATCCAACATCGAGCCGCCGCCACCGCCGCCACTGGGCCCCACCACGCTGCCGGCGAAGCAGGGTGGGAACCTGATTTTATGGTCCTATTCTGTCCTATGGTGCTAATCCGCAGCAGTGATGCGATTTCGAGCCCGGACAGAGGGGGAAAATCACAGCGATACTATCACTACGCATATAGAGTCGCGCTCGGCTATTCGTGTGACGATTTCATCACATGAATAGCGAGTGCGACTCTGTGTAGGTAGTGGAAGGGGAAAATCGCTGTGGTGCCGGGACTCAAAATCGCATCACTGATCCGCAGCACTGATCGGCGCGTGTCCGGGTATATAAGCAGGTCGATCTGCACGACAGGGACCAGATTAAATCATCTTCACACGAGGAACCGGGATTGGGCGTTCTCGATCTCCGCCGGGCGTTCTCGGCTCTCGTATCCTGCTACGTAACGTGGAGGCCAATGTTCACAGTTTTGGCACTCTTGCAGTACGCAGCACTTGCACAAGCGAGTGATCGTGTACGTGCCACTTCGGCCAGCGTCGGGCAGTAGAAAGAGACTCGCTTGTGTGCATGTCCCCTCCACCGCCGCTGCGTGCTGCAAGAGTGCCAAAACTGTGAACACTGGTGGAGTGTTCCCCTCCACGATTCAAACAATCCACGAGTCGATAGCGACACTGAGCCACTAACCGCAGCGCTTGCGCTCTGTCGAAGACGCCGCGACTCGCAACCATAGAGATATTAGAATAGAGGGCAGAAAGTATACGGTTAGGTAGTAAGCGGGAGCGATATCGTGTGCGATAGAGAAGTTACATTAGAGGCTCCAGTTGTCTCTCTCGCACGTTAGCGCTGATTGGCTGAAATGTTTCGAAAACAAAGAAGGGATAAGCCTCGCCCTTCTCTCTTTTGACGCTAACGTGTGAAAGAGAGATAACTGGGGCCTTTATTGCTACTTCTCTCTTTCTAGCTCGATATCGCAGATTCCGCCCTCTTCTGTCCTCTATTCTTATATCTCTATGCTCGCGACCTATCCACAGCCGTACCGACTCCACGACCGTGACCGCATACGCGCCACCGTTGCCGCGCGTCATCGCGGCCAATCACACCAAGCGTTCCTCGGCGCTGGAACGCGTTCCGAAAATATTCATAGCACGCCACCACCTGTTTGTACAATATTTGTATTAAAAATGAACCCTTCCACTGTAAATACTGATCGAAATTGCCCGCGGACATCTCCGCGCTCCCTCTGGAGACATTCGCGGTCATTACTTCCGCGGTAATACAAACTGCAAATAGAATATAAATAATATACTCCGCTAAATAAAGCAGTTATCTCATACCTCAAAACTACATATTCGATTGTTTCACCCACTCGATCCGGCTCGAACCGTCGAGAGTATCCGACACCATACCCCGGCAAAGCAAAACCGTTACAAATATATTGCTTAAATATAGTGCTTTAAAGAGTCTCGTAAACTTACTTCAAAGTGGAGTTATGTGTTGACATGTGATAACTTTTTACAAAGTAAGCAAGTAGTGACGTCATCTGAATATAAAATAGCTCACTTCAAATTCAGTTTCATTTGTGTGTAATGGAAAGCACTTATAGTCTATGGAAGATGGGTAATTGTGCGCATTTCAAAACTGCGCACAATTGCCTTCCGCTATCTGACTCGATATGAAATACGATTACTTCAACACTTCCTAACCAAATTTAATAAATAACAGCTCGAAAGTACATAATAACGTAACTTTAATAACGTATGCAACTTTAAACAAACAAATTAAAAATATGGACTTATCACCTTATTCTTTGAAATAACAAATGCTATATATATATATATATATATATATATATATATATTCTTTAGTAGAACTCTTAATATAATTATTATTACTAATATTATAGCCATGAGCCGGATTCCTAATCATAATTACTTTATCATTTTACTGTAATTAAAGTCATGAACACATGTATCCCAAAAGTTTCCAAATTTTCATTAAAACTCACTCTGTAAGGTAATAATTATAAATTTTTATTTATAATCATTCGAAATACATCCTTTCTGAAGAAATACAATGCTTATAACAGTTGTATAGCTTTAGAAAACTCCGCTACAAGTCTTCTTTTGAGATGGTCAAAATAGGTAGCGCGTGGCTCCGTGTGAAAGTGGTTGACTCACTGTTGACGAGTTCAGGTTCGAATCCGACCATTCCACGTATGTCACTAATATGATTTTAAAGAAATTCACACACACACACACACACACACACATATATACACAATAGGAATTGAATTTCCAGTGTAAAAAAAGTGTGAGTGAACGATCGGTCGAAGCATTCTGGATGTCCAAAATAATGTCAAACTGCTTTCCCTTTAACTTCATTTTTAGTTTCGAGGACAAAAAAGTGCTGCCAAATCTGATGGAATATGGGAAATGATTAAGGACTAGGGCCGATTTGAAAACGAAACATTCACAATGTTTGCTTTTTGTTCCATCGTAATTTTTTGACAAGTGTGTTCACAAAGATATTGTCAGTTTTATACTAAAACAACCATTAGAAGATTCTCAATTCAACTTACAGAATTTGTGAACGAAACTTTAATGAAGATAGTGCAACCTTATTTATATAGATGACGCTACTAATACCGTTTGTACGAAGAAGTTCGGAAACTTTTGGGAGAGACTGTGTAAATATAATACTTTTCTTTTAGTATATTTAGTAGAATATGTAATAATAAACAGGAGTAGAAATATTTTTACAACAATATATTTTATTTATTTATTTTATAATATAAAAATTAAAATAAAGATATATACAACAATATATAAAACAAATATATTTTATATATTTGTTTTATATATTGTTGTATATATCTTTATTTTAATTTTTATATTATAAAATAAAAAATTTTAATGATAAGCAGTTGGATATTCTACAGTATTTATAAAAGTACTTATACTATATAAGTATATATAAAAATACTTGGCAAAGACGAGATTTATGGCTCATGTTAAGCAATAAAATCAACCAGATATAATACGACAAAATATGTAATGAAATTATCATTTAACCGTGTGTTAGTTTAGCGTAATTAAAAATTATTATTATTATTATTATTTTTTTAAATTAAAATTGATGCATCTTGGCAATGGAGCAACTAATTAGCAACAAAATAGCTTTAATAGCAACAAAAAGCGAACGAAAAGATGTTACCTTCGCCTGTTCCTCTTCTCGCTGTTGGCTGTCTTCTTTATTTATTATTTATTTATTTATTTAATTTTTATACGGATCAGGTTGCTTCTGTTCTTGCTGGATGTCGACCGCTCTATAGTCGAAGGACTACATTCCCAAAATCCTCCGGGTTCAGGATAGGCCTGTTGTAGAACTTGGGGAACACTTGAGATTTGCACACGGTCCGGCCTGCAGCGCACTTGATTATGTCCGAAGGTACACCCTTAACTGTAGCGCGCGAAGTTGAGGCGAATGCTGTGTGCTGAAAACGTCGTGGTATTTATTTCATATTCCTCGAGACCTTGCTTAATCCAGCGGCTGACCGTCTGGAATGTCACTGCTTTGTGGAGCTTGGTCAGAGAGATGAGCAGAGTCGCAAGTGGAAGGACGCAGTTCCTTGGTCATATTCATATAATGTTCTGTGAGCCGGACGATACAGAGGTTCTCGTAGCTATTGAAACGAGAGAAGCAGAAAAGAGGCTGGCTGTGCCCCGGAGCTGAGGTCTTTATACGATCCGGAATGCGAATAATGAGTTTTTCGCCTAGAAAGGTCTGGGATATTCTTATGGCCCGGAGAGTCTGAGCTCTGTGACCCGTTCCTAAGGCTAGCAGGAGTACTAACTTTTTTGTGATAATCCTCAAAGAGATTGTCTCGTAAGGCAAGATACAGGTCAATTTTGATATAATTAGAACCGGTCCCACACGTAGTCATATCTTGATCGAGATGGGATGATCACCGCTATGCCCCTGCAGAAGCGTTTGACCAATGGATGGTTTCCAATCTCATTATGAGAGATAAGAGAGATTACTTCATCTCATGTTTAAACTTGAATAGGAAGAAATTTTGGGCAGTTCTTGAGCTAGAAATTCTAATATTTGAGACACCGACTGAGAGTAGGGGGACCTGCGATCGCGTTGACAGAAGACCCACCAGGCACACAGGGTGCGTATACTGCTTGATGGTTACCTCTGAGAGAGAAACTAGCATCGCTGAAATTGCCGTTGATAGTATTCGGCGCGTTTCGAAAGTTCTCCTGATACACTCGCGACTCCCAGAGAAAGAGTTCTCCAGGCTGAGTGATGTTTTTTGAAAGGAGACGAGAGAAGAGACTGATTCGGAGAGAGTCTTAGAGGGTGAGACCGGAGAAATCGGCAAAATAACGGGAATCAGGGCTGGGAAGACCACCAAAACACCGGATGCTCCGTCGTTCATGATCTTCTCGTGGTAATAGAATAAACAGTGGAAATGCATAAAATTTTAATCCCGTCCAAGAAAGATGAAGGCATCTATTGCGACTGAGCCCGGGTCGGAGGAACTAGGACACGTCTCGCACTTATTATTGAGCATTGCTGCGAAAAGATCTAGATTGAATGGACCAAAAACTTTGGACACATTACTGAAGCCCTTTTTGGAGAGGGACCATTCTATGTCCAAGTCCGCAATCTGGGACTCTGCATTCGCGATATTTCTCTGTCGAGGCTATATATGAGGTGAATATAAAGATGTTACGCTTTTCGCACCATTGTCAGATTTGTCTAGAGATGTCTGAGAGTTGAGGGAACTGAGTGGATCCGAACTTGTTGATGTAGGCGAGGGCTGTAGTGTTGTCAATACGAAGTAGGATGTCGCAGTCCTGAAAGTCTGCTGCAAAACATCTGAGGACGTTAAGGGCCGCTTTGAGCTCTAGTGCATTGATGTGAAGCGATTTGTTCGATTCGGATCACTGTGAGAGTGTAGTTTTCCCCAGGAGGCGCTCCAACCGTTCAAAGAGGCGTCCGAGAAAATTTTCCGACACAACTTTCCCGATCGAATTCTGTCAACTTAAGAGTTATTGAAAAAATGTTGATCCACCAGTCGAAGTCTCCCTGAAAGTGTAATGAGATATCCATGAACGCCGCGTAGTCGTCGTTGTTTTCTGACTAATGATGGCCGTGACATGGCTAAAAATTTTTCTTTCTCAAAGCGTTTGGTGTAGAGAGTACTGCTGGGCATACAGAGGAGTGATCCGATGAAGCTCGCGAATTCCTTTATTGAACAGTTGGGCCGGCGTGTTAGCTTACATACATGTTAGGCGTCTTCCTGGCGGTCGGGGGTAATGGATTGTCCATTAGAATTGAATATGAAGTCCAAGTATCTGCAGTTAGGCGATGAATCCAGGGATGATCTTTGATGAGAAATTGATCGCAAATCCCTGAAACTGCAGAAGCTTTAACGCGGTGACATTGAACTGACATTTGTCGCGGGAGGATCCTAGGAGTAGGAAATCGTCTAGGTATATCATTGATTGGTAACCTTTACTGTGTAAATGTGCAACCACTGGCCGAAGGATCTTTGTAAAAATGAAGGGAGCCATGGAAAGGCTAAAAGGTAACGCGGTGAACGCGGTAAATCACATCGCGTCACCGAAATCAAAGGAATCTCCTGTGATCCTTGGAAATTAGGACAGAAAAGTAAGCGTTCTCCAGGTCGACGGTAGTCATTAGCGATCCCGGGAGCTTCAGATGGATGCTCGTCCGCCAATCTTCCAGTTTAAAATGCGGTAGATTTATGTGTGTATTTAGATCTCGCAGGTTTAAGATGAACCGTTTATTTCCTGAGGATTTTACTGTAAGGAAAAAAGGCAAAAGAAACTGGTTTATCTGGGCTCCTCGGAAACGACGGCCCCCATGGCCTGTAGACGTTCCATGTCTATGTCGCACGATGCGGCTTCTGCTTGGGGAAGGATGGTTTGGAGCGATCCGTTTTTGACGGGGGGGTTGGAAATGAAAGGGATGCGGTAGCCCCGGACTGCGTCTAGCACTGTCGGGTTGGAAGTTATTTCTGACTATTCATAAAAAATAAGGCTATTCGACCTGTGAATCTTACTGTGCTTAGTGGCGTCGGTTCCGGGACCATGACCATGAGCGTTGGATCGACACCTGTAGTGAGGGCCTCCTGTTCGGTGAGCCGGTCGTGGGCGAGCAGGAGCTTTGTGGTTTTTCGATACCATTGACTTGGCTACGTGACTGCTGCTGTGTTGCCGGGTGGATCGGTTATAGCGTCTTTTTTTCCATCTGCGTCGTCAGTTGAGAAATCTCACGTTCTGTCTTTTCGCAGGCCGCCTTTAACGTCTCGACAAAGTTGTTGCCGAACAGAAACTCATCTATGAATGCCGCGTCGGCGACATTTTTGCTGATGATATTCAACGAGGGTTTGGCAAAGGCCCTTCTAGCTAGAGAAAGACGATAGTGGTGGTCCGAGAGCAAATGAATGCCCTCCGCGAACATTGATATGGCAGATCTAGTCTTATCGTTAAGCCCCTGTGAGGCTTCAGACTTAAAGAAGAGAGACATGGTCGAACCGAAGACGTTAAGGCAGGCTCCCATCTACACTTGCGACCGAGACTGATATTCGTCGCGCTTGACTATCGAGGGAGTCAGTGCCACCAGTAACTCCTTGAGCTTGAGTGGGGCTAGCGCTTGGAACTCGTTTTTCACTTCATATTTCAATAGAAGATTAGTTCGAGTGTCCTCGTTTAGGTCGTTTCTCGATTTCGCAGGATTCCAAGTGCATGAAGGCATGAGAGTCTAGGGACCACCGAAAAGCTTAGAGGCTAGAGGCCTCTCCTCGGATTGAAATCTCTGCGCTAGTGAGTGAGTTCCCCGAGGAGTCCCTTGACGAGTCCCTTGACGAGTCCCTCAATGATCGCTGTTTCTTCAGTGAACGGGAAGCGTACGAATCTTCACTTCGCGATCTCTTTTGAGATCGGTTTCGTGAGCGTTTGCGTGCTCTTTTGGCGTGCTGACGGGAAGAATAAGCGTAGGACGCTGTTTTATTCCTTCGTCTTTCGTTCTTCCCCTTATCTTTTGTCATGTCGAAGTTGCTGGAATAATATACTAATTAGAACACTGCGCTAATCAAGAGGACGCTTGTCTAGGCTAACGAACAGAATACAATGAAATCGCAACGCGCATGCGAGGCAAACGTCGCGCATGCGTCGACGTGCGATACTCGGGACACGCGAGAGATCGCCTTTTGGCAGTATTTTGAAATCTGTTGTCAAGGCGCGTGCAGAGGCACGACTACATAGTTCCCGGACGAGACATACATGGACATAATTACATATAAGTTCAATTCTTATATACTTCTAGCCAATTATGCCGGACAAGAAATTATGGATCACATTGACCACGTATTCCCTACTGCATAAGGAATAATATATATTATATAATAATACATATTATGTTTTGTGTGTGTGTGTGTGTGTGTGTGTGTGTGTGTGTGTGTGTGTGTGTGTGTGTGTGTGCGCGCGCATGCGTGCGTGTATTGGTTAAAATTATCAAAAATAAAGTTTTTATTTTTAAAATTATAACGCTTACTGTTTATGATGGAAGTATATAAATAGAGAAGTATTAGTTGAACAGATGTTAAGTCGATTATGTAAAACAATCGTAAAATATTTTTCTCTTTTAAATAATTTTAATTTGTATAAAAAATGTTGTAACGATGCCTTTTTCGATCAAGATGCATCGTTATCTGCGAAGCGCGTCGAATTTTAGACGGTAACAATGGCTAAGTACACGCTTGAGACCGTCCGCCGCTACCCGAGCATCTCCGAACGATGGCTATCCTACTGTCGCCGATCACGCACCGATTTCCGGGCCCCTCTCCGCACCGATCTCCGATAGAGGGAAACCCGACAATACGCTCAGCTCCTTGCCAATCCACGGCAGTAAATGGTCTACCGTGTATAAAAGTGGGCCGGACTGCATGAAAGGGAGCCAATCCTAGAATCCGATATCTAGCGACCAGCACCGAAATCTGACTTCCTAGTAAGCCTCTTAGAGATCTTGGAACCGAGAGTACTCGGTCTCCGTCTTTGACTCTCTAGTTCACCGTCTCCAAGATGGGTCGAAAGTATTCGATCTCTGCCGAGCGTACTCGGCTCTTGAAGAATCTAAATCCGTCCTCACCAAACGAGATATCGAAATCGAGCGTACTCGATTTCCGCCGAGAGTGCTCGGTCCTCAAGCCTGACCACGAGCCATTGCATAGGTCTCGCTGCATCAATAAAGCATCCAAAACAGACTCCGCCGCGTACAGGATTGAATATTTTCAACGGCGCGTGAGTCGCGCACCGTGCCAGTCTCGGCCCTCCGGCCCGCATAGTCTCACCGCGCACTTTCGCCGCGCCGTCGCGCTAACACGTGATACGCCACGCTACCGAGCTCTTAGAGCAAACAAATCGACCGCGCGAAAGCGTTATCGGCACACTGTCCATTAAACATCCGTCCATGTATCTTGCACCGGAACTCTGTAAATATTGCACCCATGCAATGTACATACCGCGCCCGAATGCATGATTCGCTCGCATCGACACACTATACATATACATAACATACGAATAAATATCTTTATCTTACGCTGTCTATTGTAAACAAAATCCGCGAATACATACATTGTACTTTTATTTTGCATCGTTTTTGCACGCACGCGCGCGCACACACACACGCACGCACGCACGCACGCACGCACGCACGCACGCACGCACGCACACACACACACACACACCCGTGTTATTGTAATTAACTACACGAACACATTCACACACCGCGTATTGTAACAGCGACATGAACACACACGTACACCGAGCTTTTTATATATATATATATATATATATATATGTGTGTATGTGTGATTGAATAAAAGACGATCTTTATTCGTTAAAATCTGGCTTGAGTCTCTGCTAGCCCGAATCTGGAAATCCTGACTAGCACATCCAGCAACCAATTCCGCTTATCGAAAGACGAACCGTTACAAAGTTTTAAATATTTTAAACACGTTAATATGAATAAACATCTCACGTAAAGTTCACACGAAATAATACATATCATTAATAATATTGATTTTACTTTGTGTTTGTTGCACTGTTTAAATAGTCGAATCACAATGTTTATCCACTTTTTAAAACAGTATCTTTGTTAAAAAACTACGTTATATTACGAGAAATATATTATTTGTCGAAAGACTCATATTTCGAAACATATAATATTAATTTGAATTTCTTTAGTCAAGTAACTTTCGCAAGTGTAAAGTGCCCTAAGGTCTGCATTTTGCAAGTACTTCATTGACGATATAGATATAGATTATTTTGAAAACACGTAAGACCAAAGAAACGACGTTATTCTTAAAAAAGAAAAATATCGCACGAATGTACACGATGGAATGAAGTATATGCAGTTGTCACAGTAAAAAAGGACAAATTGCGTTTGCGCGGACTTTCGATCAAAAAATATTCATGTTTTTCTATGAAAAATAAATGTGAATTGAATTTCCTTTGGTGTCAAATCGATTGATTGCGCTCGTCTCTTCTAGTAAGTAAGTATATTATATGTTACAGATGGTCCGATCTCACGATAATATTAAAAAGATATATAAGCAATTTAAGAATTTATGCTAGAGAATGGAAATATTTAGAAATAGAACATTTATATTTCAAAAGGAGGAAATATGTAAACCATTGTATTTCGTGTGTCAGTCAAACGCGTGTCGTTTCCTCTAGAATGATGATCTGTATCAAAACTCAGCATTTCAATTTCCATCGGATTTTCCTGCTCGCGATTGGCTTATGGCCTTACCAACAATCCAAACTCACTCGACTTCAGCTAACATTATTTTCTGCTATTTTATTTAGTTTCATCATATCCCAGGTATATTCAAATTCGTAATCGTATTTGTATAATTATATTATTATTTTTTATTATTTTAACTTCAATATCAATTTTTTGTAGCAAAATATGTGTGTGTGTTATCTTTTTTTAAAATAATATTATACACTTCTCGACAAAGTTAAAAATTCGAAATTAAATTCTTTAAATTGGAGAAGAATAGAGGTTAATAAAACTCGTTTAAAAATAAATGTATAATAATTTTTATCAAAATGTTTGCATTTATCTTCCAAATTTTGCTAAATTTTTTTTTAATCACATAATTAAAAAAAATTTTTTTTAATTAAATGCATTACAATCGAAACTTTTTTATTCTTACATTTTGGATCTTCCATTTTGATTCTTACATTTAGGAGGAATCTTGGAATAAATCATCTGAAAAAAATTTTAAAAATTTCGTTGCTACAATACACTTTATATTATTAATTAAATTAATTTATTTTTTGTTATTTTTATTGTAAATTTAAAATATATTTTCAATAAAAAATATATAATTGCTACAAGATATAAAAAATTATGCATTATTGTTGTATTGCTATACATGAAAAAAAATTGTCCCTTTCATATATGCAACTAATTTGATAAAAAAATTTAAATAGATTTTTTTGCTATCTTTTAAATCTATCAATTGTAGCTTGCAGTGTTTGTGTCTGCTGAATGCACTATTGATCTTGCAATCAAGGTTCTTTCAATCGCATTATTTTTTACTATGTATATGATTAAATACAATTCATTTCGAATTAACATTCAAATTGTAAGTTGGAACTTTTATATTCAGTTAAATAAATATGTCTGATAAGCCAGACTACAAAAATAGCTTTTTTCCAAATTTTCAACGAGACTATCATAAAATAATATTGACAATAGGTGAAGCAATTCTTGGAAGAGCTTCAGTATATCTGTAATGATCTAGAAGACAAACACGAAATAACTATCATAAAAGAGTATGGAAATGACGCGAAACGTTACACAGCCATAATTATGTGTAAGGTAATCTCTTGATATTTAATATATGTTGCAAAGTAAAATGGATTACATTCGTGATTTAAATTAAATAAATTTATTCAATTATTTTTATATTTATTCTGAATATAACTCTAGTATCCATATTTTAGAATGTTAAAATATAATTAATCATGTAGTATTGAACAAATATTTTAGAACATTTTTGCTGTCATGTTTTATATAATTTCATTAATGATAAATCAATTGAATATGAGAAAAAAGAGTAATAGAGATAATAAATTATTTTATAAATTTAAAAAATTATAAAATATATATATTTTTTTATCGATAATTAAATATTAATAAAATATGTCTAAAATATTCGGACAATAGCTGTAAAATTAGCAAAAAATAAATTTTGGCACAATTTTAGAGTACAAAACAATAATTTATTAATATTTTGTTATTTTTACTATTAATAATTAAAATAAAAAAATATGTTATTGTATACTTTGTATGAGTTGTACAACATTCGACACAAAGCGACGTTTCACATAGGTTTATAACTTTCCGGGTGAAGCAAGGTTCCAACCAAATCTATTTGTCTAGTTTTTTGATGGAGCCTCCTCGTAGAGGAAGAATCCACTGCGTTCACAAATAACACTTTATAAAACGAAGATCCTTCCCACATTGCCTTTGCGGATGTCGTGTGGCTCCGTGCGAAAGCGACTCATAAGTGAGGCGTCGCAAGACACGCGAGTTCAAATCCACGCATTCCGCACATACGGATTTTAATCCGTAATATTTAAAATCCTCCAGTATGGAGGTCCCAAGCCCAGAGGAGGGCGTGGTGATAACACCCCCCCCCCTCTCGTAGATTGATACTCCTCACGGAGTACGTGACTTTAGAGGTCACTCATACAATCTTAGCTTTGCTGTTCAAAAAAGATCGTCGACTGCGGAAAAAAGGTGTAAGGACAACCTTTGCTGCTACCTTGCGCTCTCTCTTAAAAAGATATAGATTCTAGGGCCATTTCTCGAAACCTGGGATCTAGCAGTAGAAAGGGTGAGCAATCTTCGAAGCCTGGTGTTGAACACTAGGTTGGAACTGCTAGTCCTGTTAACCAGCGGGGTTACAGAGAATCTTTCAGATGTAGGTGACACTAGGGCATTTCGTAGGCCTACCCGCCAACTCGTTACTACTACTACAACTACCACTGCTACTACTACTACTACTACTACTACTACTACTACTACTACTACTACTACTACTACTACTACTACTACTACTACTACTACTACTACTACTACTACT
>JANQDE010000076.1:853227-875674 GCA_037157785.1 Cephalotes varians
TAAAAAAAAAAAAACAGCAGATTTGAATCACTGGTAGTGTAAAACTAGATCTATAATTTTTTTATTATGTTTATGAAACTTATTTTGTTAATAACTTTTTAATGCATAAGGACCGCTGGTTAAAACCTTTGATATATTGTTAAGAGTCACGATTTTAACAATATATGTCAAGAGCAAGACCATTGGAAGTGAGTCCTCTAATCGAAATATTTACCCAATTTTTTCATCCACTATAATCTAGTCACGATGATTGCAAGAAAACATAAATGGAGCATTATATTTTTCTTTAAAATTAGTTTTTTTCATTTAGAACGATAATAAATAAAAGTGTACGTTTAAATACATCTATCCGATACAGAAAGTAAATAAAAATCACACGAAATAAAAGCATATGTTAACAATACTTTTTTATTTTAATTATTAATTTAATGAATAAAAAATTATGTATAATAATGTACAGTTGGATTATACGGTGTCCTAGAATAGTTGGGACAATGTTCGTGTGCAGGTAGAGTGAGCTAAACTGAGTCGAAAATTTTATATTTTTCAATTTTTCACAATAGTTAACGAAATATATTGGCAACTAAAGATTATCAACTAAGCTCGACCGTCGAATGCAATCGCGTGAGATGCGACCAATCATGATCTCTAGGCGCACGAGGAGTGATTTTCTAGTGGCACTGAACCTCCGCCACGCGCTGTTTGTGTAGCCATTGCCGTAGTAAACCATTCATGCGCCTAGTAATTATGATCGCTGGGCGATCACATCTCATTGTGCGTTTACATTCGGCGATTATTTAGCAATTTTTAATAGTCAATATCTTATTAATTATTGGGAAAATTTCAAAATGATGCAGGACTTTTTGACTCAACTTAGTCTGTTCTATCTGCCTACGAGCATTGTCTGAAATATTCTGGGACACTATATAATAATGAATAATTATTTTATAGTATGTATTTTATAAAAATACGTGCCATGGAAAATATTTAAATATAAACTTTAACATAGAACGACAGGAAAGAATGACTATATAACTTATTTTTTTCAATTTTTAGTATTTCACTTCTGCAACGTATTTGTTATTTTTTTATTACCAATTTTACCGTTTATTCCTGGTGTTGTCTTGATAAACGAATCTCAAACACGTCATGTAATACAAAATGTCATGCCTGTATACTATGTTAACCGAGAAAAATATTTCTATTTACTTCTACTGCACGTGAATGCAACCATTCTTATAGGAGGAACTGCATTAGCAGCAACAGGAATGATGCTTATAGGCTACCTTAAACATGCTTGTGGAATGTTTAAAATCGCCAGGTGAAAAAACAAATAAATAAATATAAGTTATGTGATTGTAATTAAAAATTGTTTATTATTTAGTATAAATTTATATATGCAAAGTATATTTGTACAGAAAATTGCTTAACTGTTTAGCTGGTTTCTCCAATTAACCAAAATTTAATGAATAAATTATACAATAATGCGCTATTTATGCGTTTAATAAATCCATGAGAAAAAATTTTTGCGCTTATTTTGTTTAGTCAACAAACATTTTTTTTTTTTGAGAAACTGAATAGGCCTTATATGTAGTGAGCCTTTCCTTCACGTATTGATAACAATCTGTTCCAAAAACGAAATGCGCAAGATTCATGCGCTTTGACATTAGAATAATTTAATTTTTTGCGCAGCAAGTAATTTCCCTCTCAAACAGTAAACATTCGTTTAAAATCGTTTAAAAATCTCATCAAGATTACATTACGATTTAACTGCGCAAAATATATATCTTTCATTTATGCGCTATTGTATCCAAGTAATTTCGATTTTTGCGCTGCAACTTTTAAGGGACTCCTCTCTGACGTTAAAGATATAATAGCTATAAAATTTTTTAAAGTAAAAGAGATTTTTAAGCTAATTATGTATGATAAATCTACGATTTACGTGTTTTTATATTCACGATTTATATTTGTTATACTGTACATAACTGATTTAATCGATACAATTGATTTCTTTCATTTTAAAGAAATTTTGAGCACACAAACTTTGATAACAAAATTAAAAATCCCATTTATCAGAAAAAATTTTGTGAAACATAATATTCTATTTTTAGCAAATGCATCTTGCTATTGCAATAATAATTTTCTGATGGTAGAATACGAATTAATGTCATTTAATTTTGTTGTTTAATTTTGTTGTTTTGTTATGTAGTGATTTACAGAAAAGTACTTTAAATTAATTTAAAAAAAAATTTAAAAAAAAATTTTTTCTTTCAGAACAAATAATAAGATTTATTGTAAAATGGGTAAAACTGCAGAAAAGGGGAACAGCTTCCGATGAGCTTGGCATATATTGTTAAGGTCGTGGCCCCGAGTAAGGTTCCGAAGGTTTTATCCGGCGGTCATTGTTCGCAAAAAAGTTATGAACAAAAAAAGTTTCATAAACAAATTTTTTTTTCCGACAACATGTACATTTTTTTGTGTTGTAAGCGTATAGGCAGGGGGGGATTGCGCCCCCCCGCAGATGGAGGAGCTTCGCCCCTCCTTCCTGTTCTCCCTTCGAGAAAAAATAGGAAATGATTACATGACGCTTCATGTTGATAGTATTTACGTGATACACGTACATACCTATTTTTTCTCGAGGGGAGAGCAGGGAGGAGGGACGAAGCCCTTCCACCTGCGGGAGGGCGCAGCCCCCCCCCCTGCCTATACGCATACAACACAAAAAAAATATACATGTTGTCATACATTTAATTAATACTTAAACTATTTAATGGATACATAGTACTCATAATTTTAAAGAAGGCATCTATCCGTTCATTGTAATTGTATAATCTTTTGAATAAAAATTCGGAAAGGTAATGTATATAATCTCGCGTACCGTATCGTGGAATATTCGATCGCATTTCTCTCCATAACCTTTCGATATTTTGAGTATAAACGCCAGTTTGTGGATCTACAAAGTTTCTTGAATGATTTACAGAAAAATGTTTCAATGTACATAGTGTCGAAAAATGAGAGATAATTTGTAAAACATTTTTTTATAATAACTTATAAACAAACAATGACCGCCGGATAAAACCTTCGGAATCTTACTTGGGGCCACGACCTTGACAATATATGCCAAGCTCAAGGTCATCGGAAGCTGCTCCCCTTTTCTGCAGTTTTACCGTAAAATGTACTAGCAAATTATTTTTTTGTGTAACAAGATTATACATATAATTTTTAAAAATTATTTGTAGTTACCGCATTGAAAAAGCATTGATGAAAAATACAGTGGAAAAGATTAGTTTAAAGGACGAAATTGTAATCTATAAAGAAATAATTCTTGCTATAGATATTCATCGTAAAGCCATCAAGTTAGTATTTGTCTATTAATAATAATATTATATATATATATAGATAATAATAAATTATTTTTCTTAAAGGTTTTCCGAGTTTTTATTTTCTAATTTCCAAGGGTCACATTTTTGTTTAATAATAGTTGGTGTGATTTGTTTGAGCCTCAATCTTTATGGAGTGAGTTTCTCTCTCTCATTAAGCAGATATATTTTGTGTGAGCAGTGTGACATATTTTGTGATAATAGAGTTGACGGAATTGTATATAATTTTGTAATAGCTATATCTGCAAAAAAATATTTTGTAACTTTGTATATGTAAATTTTTTAATATATTTATATGTACATACGTATGTACACGTGCGTGCGTGCGTGCGTGCGTACGTGCGTGTGGGAGGATGTTCCAAAAGTTTCAGAACAGTCAAGTATCTCAAAAATAAAGCATTTTTAAACATTTTTAAGAAAAATGTTTCAAATAAAAGGATTGTATGTTTTTATATGATGCATTAAGTAATAATATTAATTAAACTTTAAACAACATTATTAAAGTTATGTAAAAATCACTTTGAAATTTTTAAATGGAAATTCCTCTATTTTTGATTTTATATTTTTATAGCTTACCTTAAGAGTTTTTCGAAATATTATAATACAATTCTTTAAATATTCATTAAATATTCATTAAATATTCTGAGTTATGAGAATTTGAAAGATACAGTATCATTAGCATTAATATTATTCGATGCGCATCACAGGGGGTCGGTTTGTGCATCGTGTGCGTGCGTACGCGTGTTCGAAAGAAGTTGTGTGTTTAAAGCCCATATTTCATTTGTCGTGCAACAAATTTTTTAAATAAATTGATTGGCTACAAGATAGAGAAATTCCCAAGTTTCTAGAAATTTTCTATTTTGTAAACAATCAACACACTGTCGTATGACAAATGAAATATGAGTTTTACATATTCAACCTCTTCTTCCAGACGATGTACAAAATCCAATCAACAACCTTCAGGTGCATCGGATATAATAGAAGAGACTGAAGCTGGTTGTCATAGATTTAGTTCAATGATTTTTAGAAAAAAGTGAATGTAAGATTTTGAAACACTACATTGCTCCTACATCCGTTGGATATTAAAAAGAAATATTATTTTTTAATATAATCGTACAAATAAATTATTTAATTTTAAATAAAATTGAAAATGTGACAATTAACCCGATACTCGGGGTTAATTATCACAGGTTGTATTCAGGGATTTTTTTACAATAATAACAATTTAATGCACGGTAATTCATTAAATGGCTTGTCGAATAAATAAATTATGTATTTTTTGCTCTAATGGCTTTCAAAATAATATCAGGAGTTTTATCTCTATCTTTTTTGTTTTTGTACCATAGTTACAATTTAATCTCATATAACTTCTGAACGACTGTTTAAGCCAGTGTTGCTAGATGGAAAACGCGGCTTTCTCGAAGAACAGGTAGAAAGGCTCATTTAAGACAATCTTACATGACCGTTTTTTTTAGTAAGAGAGATTATATCACAAATATTGGTACAATAATGATTAATCAAGCAAAACTTATCTAAAACATGCTATTTTCTGCGATTACAGTGAA
Organism: Cephalotes varians; assembly: GCA_037157785.1. Classification (NCBI taxonomy): domain Eukaryota; kingdom Metazoa; phylum Arthropoda; class Insecta; order Hymenoptera; family Formicidae; genus Cephalotes; species Cephalotes varians. The sequence goes on from JANQDE010000076.1 coordinate 858,173, forward strand.
ATTGCGATTAATAATGTTGAAAATTAACAAAACAACAAAATAAGAGATCAAAAAAATTTACTTACTAATTACATTTTCTTAAAAGTTGTTGTAAGTAACATATGCGATGCTTTTGACGCAAATCATTTTACACAATAAATTAATATTACATCAGCATTCTACAGTATAAAGAAGAGAATTTTCTGATGTATATAGATTGAGTTATAAGCTTTTTAACAACTAAGCCTGATCTCTCTTACTAATAGCGATACTGTATCTTTCAAGTCCTTAGAAAATATTTAATGGAAAAAAACTTTATTATAATGTTTCGAAAAGTTTTCATAGATAAGCTACAAAAATACAATAAAAGAATGCAATATATAAAAAATGAAAGTTTCCATTTAAAAATTCGAAATGATTTTATGTGAATGTTATTTAAAATCATACATTGTTAACATTGCTACTTCATATGCCATGTAAAACTTTACAACTTCATGTAAAAGTTTTTTAAAAAATGCTTTATTTTCGAGATATTTAATCGTTCTGGGACTTTACAACACTCTATATATACAGGGTGTTTCAGAATAGTCGGGACAGCGCTTGTGTGCAGACTGAACTAAAAAGTTCTTACTATTTTACAATTTTCGCAATAATGAGTTATTAATTATTAAAAATTGTTATATTAGCCTGGTCTACCGTAATTGTTTATTACAAGCCGCAATGGCTACATCTGAGTAGCGTGTGGCGGGATCCAGTGTCAATAAAAAACAACTCTTCGCACGTCTAGTCACCATGATCGCTGGGCGATTGCATCTCGTTACGCGCTTCTATTAAGTAGGATGGATTAATATATAGATTTTTAATAATTAATAACTCATTAACTACAGCAAAAATTGCAAATAATAAGGACTTTTCGTCTTTTTCGGACTTTCGTCAGTTTAGTCCGCTCTACCTGCGCACAAGTATTGTCCTGACTATTCTGAAACATCTTGTATATAACGATATAAATGTTAATCGCATTATATTTCAGATTTCTGAAACTGCAACGCTTGGAGATGATACTGAACAATTTTTAACACACCTTTTAATTGTAGGTGTAATTTTCGTATATTTATTTTTAGCCAACCATGCCGGACAAGAAATTATGGATCACAATGACTATGTATTCTCCACGGCGTAAGAGATAATATGCTACAAATATATTTTATATTATTAGTTATTTAAATCCATTTACTTTTATACAGTTTTGACTTCACAGGTACAATGTCCGGTGGTACGTAGCACCATTACACGTGCAAAAACTGATACTGTTTCTCTTGCAACGAGGTAGCAAAACTGTCAGTTTGCATTTAGGCGGAATATTTGTATTATCCTTAGAATTTTTCGCTACGGTAAAATGATTATTTTGTGTGTGTGTTTTTTACATGTAACATTTTATGGGTACCTTTGCCTCATGATATAGACAACATAAGATATTATTTCATTCTAGCTAACAAAGGCATCGATATCTTATTTCACCGTTGTGTATTCCATGCAACAGTAACGCGAAAATTTATTATTCAATAGTCATTTTTATTATAATAGGTAAGTTTTAAAATAAATTTATTTTTTATATGTTACTTTCTTGCATAAAGTTACCAAGGATATGTAATGTTTTTTATTTTTGAAATCGTAATACCCGCACTGTTTGTATGACGTAACTATATAGAGAGTAATTGTGTATATTGATTCGATTATGCTGAACAATTATAAACTTTTGTCATCTTTATATAATGTTAATTTAAATAAAAAAAACTTTAAGCATTTTTATGTTAATGAACGTCACTAACGTAAAACTTATATGAAATAATACATACTATTAAACTTAATGTGGCTGTTTTATTTGGTGTTTATTGGCACTCAGCGCTCTTGGAATTATGTCATCCTTATTATTTATCAAATATTAAGAATGCATAAGAAATAAGTGTTTAAAAGAAATGCAGCCCATGTGTTTGTACTGATCTTATTGTGTGTCCATTGTATTGTTTAGATAGTTGAATCATAAATTTATAACTTTATATAAGTCCCGATAATTTATACTTTTTGTCAAAAAACTACATTATATATAAAAGATATGTGAAAGATTTATATATAATATGTTTTATTATTGTTTATATATAATATGAACACGATTTCTTTGAGTCAAATAGCTTTCGCAAGTATAGAGTGCTCTAAGACTAGCATTTTGCAGTGCTTAATACTTTACTGGAGACAATTAATCAATGTAGATGATTTCGCTAATATGTAAGATTGAAGAATCAACATTATTTAAAAAAGAAAGATATCGTATGAGTGTACGCAATGATGAAACGTATGTAATTATCACGATGAGAAAACACAACTGCGTCTGCGCGCATTTTGATTGAAAAGTTTCGTGCGCATGTTTCTCGGTCTTGCAATATAAACTGCGGCGGATCTTGATGCCCAATTATAATTTGTGAATCTTTTACATCGCCTGCTCGCCGCAATTCGTCGGACTTGAAATACAATGCATAAAGCCGGAAATAATCAACTCACATATTAAATTGTTGATAAAAAATTTAATAATTTCTGATGCTAACAAGCATTTATTATCCCCCCTTTCCCGAAAACCTGTAAAGAAATTATTGTGAAAAATAACACTTCAGCCGGGATTCGAATCCGGATCTCCCAGCATGCGAAATAAAGAAAATTATCCTGGGGTCTGGACGTAATATATATAAAATTTTTAATATATAGGGGAGAGTTAATGAATTCATTCTGGTCGCTTAAATCATGCCTCAGCAATATTTTATATTATTTAATTTATTACTTAATATATTACTTAATATTGTAATTAACGTTTAGTAACGTAAAAATAATAATAAGATAAATAAGATAGATAGATATTGCATTTCAAGCATACAGTGTGATGGGACTTGGTTTATAATATTTATTTCCTTAACCTCACGCATCCATCCACACTTCTCTGATGGGAGCGTCCCGTTTGATTACGGTCCCGATTGACCACAGCCACTCACAGCAGCCGGTGCCTAGAGGCTTTCTCCTGTTCAAGCGCTGTGAGTGGCTGGTGGTCAATCGGGACGTGGTCAAACGGACCTCACCCTTCTCTGATCTACCTTATACTTTTACATCCTCCCTTGTTCTTCTCTTTCACGCTTCTCTCTCCTTATACAGGGTGTTTGACAATTGTGGGGACAATTTTCATGGGCAGCTACAGCGGATTAAACTAAGGCGGAATGTCCTGTAGCATTTTTAACTTTTCGCAATAGTCAACGAGACATTAATTTTTAAAGATTGCCCAATACGCGCATCCGCCTTCTACTGGCAAATGTAGTCCATTGCTAGCTCAACGCTCGACCCGCGGGGAGTAGGAATGGCGTAGCCAGCGCGCCGAGTGATTGCGTGACTCGCGGTGTGCGCGGCGCGAGACACTTGCCGGGCAGTGCCCATCCCCGCGCGTCAAGCAATTATTCGCTCATACAGAAAAATATCATTCTAGTGATAAGAAAAATAATGATGCAATTTTTATTTTTCTAGTTTCAAATAACGATTAGCTTTACAAAGAATAGAAGATATTCTTGATAATTACGTATAATTTTACAATACACTTATCATTTACTTGAAACATGTAATATTTATGTACCATTTTTCTGTATATATACACGCGCACACACGTATTTATGCGCGCGCGCGCGCGCGCGCGCACACACGCACACACACACACACACACACACACACACACACACACACACACACACACACACACACCAATGCATTTAGCAAATGACTCGAATTATGTAAATATTATTTATTTCAAATATTTCGTTATTAAAATAAAATTTTCTCGAAAAAATGTCAGAATAAAAAACAGATTTTTGTTTTAACTTCATATTCTTAAATATGAAGTAAATTAAATACGAAGATTCAGAATATATTTTGAATAAATTTGATGCTTGTAAAAGTACTTGATGCTTATGACAGAGTTGCGGATATGAACTATAATAATGAAATATTTGAAATAAGTAATATTTATATAATTTGAGTTACTTGCTGTATGCACGTGCAGAAAAATGTCATTCTAGAGAAAAATAATGACGTAATTTTTATTTTTCTTCTTTCAAGTAATTACCTTTATGAAGAATATATTATTCATTATTTTTACGTTATTAGGTATACTTCTACACTACACTTATCATTTACTTCAAACATGTAATATTTATGTAATTTTTCTGTATGTACACGCGCACGCACGCACGCACGCACGCACGCATGCACCAATACATACAGCATATACGTAATTTCTCCGCAAGGACCCATATCGGATCTCAAAGCAATTTGAAATATTGAAAAAGAAACGGGAAGACCGATGTGTTAATGCGCTGTTCGACGAACAGAAAACACAATGAAGACATATGGCAGATGCATGCATGCTCAAGAGGAAGGTACGCGAATCCGAGACGGTGTTGAGGACGCCTTTTTTATTTTGGCGGTGCAAAACTTTTTAAAATTCTCTTGGTTTGACATGCAAGGATACACGATTACATAGTAATCCATCCAGACGAGATCCTAAGCATAATTATGGTCGAACTTAAATCTAAGCATTTCTATTTTTTGACTTTTGTGATTTTTTTTTCATAGTAATAATAAATAAAATTGTATGCCCAAATATATTTGTCCAATACAGTAAATAGTAAAATGCACTCATAAGATACTTTAATAATATAATGTATTTATTTATATTTAATAACTATTTTAAAAAACGTAAAAAAAATAAAAATGATAAGTACATTTTATAGTATTTTGTAAAAATACTTACTGGAATGTAAAAAACCAGCTTTGAAATGTACACAAAACATATAAAACAATAAGGACTTATATAACTTTTTTTAAAAATATTTTTAACTTTTCACTTGTGCAACGTAATTACTTTTATATTGCTGTCAATTTTACCGTACATCCATGATATTGTCCCTGGTATTTTCATAAATGAATTGCTACTACGTCGCTTATTTCAAAACTTCATGCTTGTGTACTATTAATAAAGAAAAATATTTGTACGTACTGCACATGAATGCAGTCAATCTTGTTGTGTTAAACTCATTATCATTTAACCTTTTTCTGTATTCAATCCGCGCATTATTATTGGTCGATCTTAGATATTCCCGCTGAGCAATCATTATTATTATAGTTTATGGCTATGATAGCGCTAGTGTACACACATCTTTCTTATGTATCTTCCCTATGCTTTTTAAAACCCGGTACCGAGCCTTTGTATACATGAAGTTCATCTAAGTTTTTTCTTTTATATTAAAAACGTTTGATATCTCAAACGAGCGACTTGCTCAATCTAAATTCTAAATTCTAAAAGAACCATATTATAACTACTATATTATAAATCTATTGTAAAGATTTATTTATTATAAGTATTATTATAAAACACTTAAAATGTATTAGATGTATGTAAAAAGAAGATTAAAAAGAATTTAATGTTTGCGAAAATACAAATGATTTATTATAGAAATTACTTTAATGATGACGAAAGATACGATTTAGGCGAATTTTTTATATGAAACGCTTTTAAGAGCGTGCGACGGCTCGAGAATCGAGCCTCGAGCGGTAATGAGAAGACAATAAACGTCGCCTTCGAACCGAAAAAGGCAATTAATTCGAGCATTGTTTTAGAGTAATATAAAGTTCGTCGCCATTCTCTTAAGTAGCTTTGTATAATTTTTTTTATATAATGTAATTTCTTTCTCCTCGATATTAAGCTAAAATTTTCGAAAAATCAACAATTTATGAGATACTTTATTCTGACATATTTTAATTTAATAAATGTAATATATTTTGTAAAATATTCTTTTGATAATTGTAAAACTATTTTCTTGGTAACTTAAAACTATTTTAACTTTGGTAAACTTAAAACTATTTTTTTAAAAAAGTACCTTAACATAACACTTGCAGAGAATAATGAGATAAATCAATTGGTGTAAAGAAAACACATAATTATTTTTTAAAAAAGATATGTGTTTACTTGCATATTGCAAATTTTTCAAAATGATGACTTTTATATTACCTTGAAAATTGATCTTTTTAGAAAATTAATTTTATCATTATATATCCTTCTTAGGCCATATAACTTTTGTCCGAACATATTTTTGATTTGATCTTATCCTGAGAGATGAAATGATACATTAAAATGTATACATCTATATAAGCGCTGTGATTTTACAACATTAAAATTAATATCATTAGATAGATTTTTTTGACCGTCAACGAATAAATCGAATCAAATAAGACAGCCTATACGGTTAGAGCTGGATTTGAGTGCCCTATCATATTATTGTATACATTAATACAAATTTTTCAGTTATTTTTTGAACTGCGCGAACTGTCCGACTTTTCGTCGGACTTGCAACGCAATTTTAACTGAACTAATAAAGTCACAAATTAATTTTTGATCGTCAGTTAGATATTGATGCTAATAGCATCTTAAAAAACTGTGAATAACTTATTGCGAAAAATATTACCTCAGCCAGGGTTCGAACCTGGGACCTCCTGCCTTCGGGGCAAGTGTAATATCGAGTCAAAAAAATCTATCTAATGATATTGTTTATATACGTCGCCTGAAAAAGACGTCTTTCTCAATATATACCAGTTATTGTAAAGAATATTATCTCATGCCTCGGTGGTCGAATTGGTAAGACACTTGGTCCGGATAGGAAGTCCCAGGTTCAAACCCTGGCTGAGATAATATTTTTTACAATAAGTTATTCACAGTTTATTAAGATGCTATTAGCATCAATACCTAAAAGACGAACAAAAATTAATTTGTGACTTTATTAGTTCAGTTAGAATTGCATTGTAAGTCTGACGAAAAGTCGGTGCGCAATTAAAAAAATAACAGAAAAATTTGTATCAATGTATTAATAATGTGATAGGGCACAAGATCCAGCTCTGACCATATATAGGCTAAATATTATTTGATTTGATTAAAATTAATGCAATTTTATAATATATATTTCAGATTATTATATTATACATATTAATCATATTATATTATACATTATAATATCTGTACGTAGAAAGAAATTTTTCGTAACTTTGTGTACGTAAACTTTTTAATATATCTGTTTTATATTATAATATAATATTTATTATGCACAAACATTAATCACATTATATTATAGATTACTGAAATTATATTGTTCGAAAATATCGAACAATTTTTAACACATTTTTTAATAGTAGTTGCAATTTTTATATACTTTTCTTTAATTAATTACATCGGACAAGAAATTACGGATCACAATAACCACATATTCTTCACAGCGTGAGAGACAATTTACTTAATTTACACACTGATTTTCCATTACTGAATTGTTTAGGTGTGTGCATAATATTTACATAGATTTTTGTACATTTTGTAGGTACAATGTTCGATGGTACACAGCACCAATACGAGTACAAAAATTAATATTGTTTCTTTTGCAAAGAGGTAACAAAAAACTTTCATTCTCTATCTAGGCGGAATATTTGGATTGTCTTTAGAATTTTTCGCTACGGTAAAATTTATTACTATAAAATATTACACATTTTATAGATTTAAATCATGACAGATAATACTACACAAGGTGTACTTCATTTTAGTTAACGAAAGTATCGATCTTATTTCACCGTTGTGAGTTCCATGCAACACTGACGGATGGAAGTTTATTACTCAATAATTATTATCATTTTTATTATAATAGGTAAGTTTAAAAAAACAATTTTTTATGTTATTTTTATTTATGTTATTTTATGTTATTTGTGATTGCATATGATTTTGGATTGGATCTTGGATAAAGTTATCAAGAATAAATAATATTTTTCATTTTTGAAGTCCTAACGCGCATTGTATATAATGTAAGTATAAAAAAGTATTAGAAGTATTATTTGATTTACATATTGATTCGATTAATAATTACGAAATATCATTTACTTTTATTTTAAGTTAATGTTAATTTGAATAAAAAAAACATTAAGTACATGTTCACTTAAAGAGAACTGAACAGAACATCACTCTTGCAATGTTTAGACGAAATAATACATACCCTTAATAGCACTGATTTTATTATGTGTTCATTGCATTTAGATAATTGTATCAAATTTATCTAAATCTTGACATTCAACACATTTAGAATCATATGTTTACACACATTTCTTCAAAAAAGTACTTTGTTAAAAAATTATGTCATACTGCATTACAAATGTATTTTTGTACTTTCAAGATTGTATGTTCTTTAATTTGTGCTGGAATTTTTTTAAGTTAAATAGCTTTTGCAAGTATAGAGATTTTTACGAACATTTTCTTTAAGGGGTAAAGTTAATTCGTGCACATTTTTGTGAATTTTTTTTGACAACACAGTTAAAATCTATTTATTAAAACCAATGGTACATTAAAGTATAACATTCGAAGAATATTGTGTAATATTTTCATGAAGAAATATTAAAAAATACGGCAATGGCAGCAATTATTCGGAAGCGTCTCGGAAAAAAGTAGAATTGCGGTGCCCCTCATAACTCGGTGCTGGATCATCTGAAATAAAAAAATCAATGTTCTTTCGTTAGATAATCGCTTTCCCCAGATAACGCTGGGAGGGTTTTTCGAAATTTCAATTTTTCACTTTTTGGGAACACTTTGAAGGGAAAAACGCGATTTTTGCGAAAAAAATCGGCTAATTTGTTATTGTAAAATAAAAAATATTAACAAATTTGAAAAAAAATCTCCAGCGTTACCTCGTAAATTATGTACAGAAATAGTGTTTAAAACTTTAAAAGGATCGGTGCAGTAGTTTTGAAATTATGAGGGGCACCGATTTTGAAAACGTGAGTTGTGGGAAAAACGCTTTAAAGTTTTGAACACTAAAAAATTTGGAATAAAACGTTCATAAGCGAGTTTTATCGGCTTACCTCACACTGAATCATCGATGCCAGGTCCATAAAGGATGTTGCTATCATCCATGATGTCTAAAGCATCTTTTTGCTCCTGTCTACGACGAATCCTGCCTTCTTTAGTTTGTTTTTCAGCTTCCTGCTCTGCTCGGCTTATACGCATGGAGTCAGTTGATCGCGCCCATTCATGAGCGCTTGGTCCACTGATTCCCATGTCTTGCATGAAGGTTAGTAAAGCAAAAGAACCTTCATTGAAGACACAGGCTGCCACATAAGCTGCAATCTCAACGATGACAGAGATACCACTCAAGTGCTTTGGTGAGATTTTCCAAATAAGTTGGTTCAAACTCTCATTGTTGTTCTGCGTGAAGCCTCCGACACATCGCTCCAGGAGGGCATCTTTGCTCAGATCTTCATAGCTAGGCTTGATGGCATCCAAAACATCCTTGGGAAGAGCACTGTACGTGTGTTTGAACGAATCCAATGCATTAGCAGCTGCAGCTTTTTGCCATTCGCACCAGGAGTCCGCGCTGCTCGGGCATTTTTTATGCTGTGGATCGTCCGTCGAACTGTAGTGAAAGAACGTTGCCCAGATAGCATTCTTCATATTTTCCACGGAATCAGAATAACGTCTAATAGCCAAACCGTAGTATACCGTCAATTTATCAATCATTTTAGCCGTAAGCTTCCCTTTACCAAACAGACTCTTTCTTTTGATCTTCTTTCCAGCCTTAGTTTCAGTATCTACAACGGTCTTTTTGACTATTTCACGCAGACGAGTGCCCATTCTTTTTTGAACATGTCCTACACATTCTTATTTCACTATTGAAAAATCATCACCATAAGATTTAGAATTCACTAACCCGGAGTAAGCTTTAGAGTCACCGTCGCCGATATCGCATTCCTTATCGAGCGTTGAAACATGGTTTTTATCGCTTCGACCTCCATATTTCCAGTTGCACCAGTATTTGCCTGACACTTTCCAACATTTACATGAGCTTCATGCCACTCTTCGTATTCGGCAGAGTCTAATTTACTTTCCCAAGTTTTACATTCGTGGCAGTATGAACTTTTGAAAATGTCAAGAACTTTACCTGTGAAGTAACCGATTAACGAAGTGACGCCGAATAAAGATGAGAAGCCTCTTTTTTTCCATGTTCCGTCGCCTGATACAGTGAGTTCGTCGGCATCTTCAGTTTTTTTCTCTTTGACTGTTGCTGCTTTTTCTTCTTTTGTAGCAGATAAAAAAAATCGATTCGCTACTTCTCTTACAGTCGAGCACATATTTTTCATGTAATCATTGTACGTCGGTCTTGATAAAAAGCTACTAGACAAATCCATCAAGCCGCAAAACTTGTCACAGCTAATCCAAGGCCTAATATCCTCATCACGAAAACAAACCGATAATTAACTTCGTAAACACCAGAGTTTATTCTTGCACTAGACGGAACATTTGTAATCTGTTTACAGCTTTCGCACGACACTTTGATGTTAAATCCAAGGCCTTCTTTCTTAGTCGAATGAAAATTTACTTTTCCATCACATTTTACGCACTTCACTAGCGTAGCAATTGTTGAAAAGACTAATAAAAAATCTATTATCCTATAGTATTTTTCAAGATCCTCCGTAACTTGATCTTCAACGATCACTTTTATTTTTTTAGCTGACGCGCTACTTGTTGAAACGTCTTCGCTTTTACGTTTTTGCGGAGGTACAATTTTTCTAGATCGATATAATCTCCAACCAGTTGATTTTCTATCAGATCTTTTAACTTTTTTAGGCATTTTAGCAATAATTTAACACAAAACTTAACGAAAACGGAGCTAAAATTATATGAAAATCGGAGCGCGCGTGTACGTCTGCTCGATAGAATGTTTACTGCTACACTAAATTATATACTCTACACTGACTAAATATACAGTACAGGTATAAGCACGTTTACTTGTGTTGAAATTTCTATAAAGAAAGGTAGGGGGTAAGGTTAGGTATTATATAGAGAGCGAAACAGATGCCAGGTAACAATAGCGCACTCGGGCCGGGCAGGTATAAAAATCCGACAGGTATAAAAATACTCATAACGTCGTCAATTTTGCTCCGATCGACTTGAAATTTTGACACAATATTCTTGAGATATTATGCATTCAGTTAAAAAAATGCAAAAAAATGCAAAAAAAAAAAATTTTGATACCTTACCCCGCCCTTAAGAAACGCAGTTTTTTATCAGCATCATAGTTGAAATAATTGATTTCGATAATATGTAATACCGAAGAATCAGTAAATATTACTTTTAAAAAAGAAAAGTATCGCGCAAGTATACATAATAAAATGAAGCGTATATGAACATAACACAAGAAAGAACAACTGCGTCTGTGCACTTTGATCGAAAAATCCCGTGTATATGTTTTTTCTGTGGGAAATAAACATATCGCGCGCGTTGAATTTGCCTCACCGTTAAATCGATCGATCGCTGAATTGTGTTGTCTTTTTCCGAGTAAAGACAATCTATCAAAAATTATTTGAATTATTTATATTAAATTTTTGATAGATATCATTTCTTTTTTTTAGTAATATATAAATTAATTAAATTTTGCTAAAAAGGTTTCACCACCACTTCCGTCACATTTTCAGTATGCGGTATATGATGATGCTCTTTAATTAATTATGTTACAAAAATACAAAATATAAATGTAACAGTATCGAGTAAAAAAAAAAAATAAAATAAGACATAGGCCGGATTCATAGTCTGTTCTTATTTTAAGATTATATAGATTATATAGATTATATAGATTATATAGATCTAAGAAAAAAATTGAATYATTTRATTGTAAGAAATTGATCACAGTCAACTATTCTTCTTACATTCGACTGTGATTAGTCAATTTCTTACTCTTCCAGCATCATCCACTGCCACCATCTATTGCTACTGCTCATTGTAAACCACGCATTACTTTACTCTACTGTGCTACATTCAATTTTAATATATTTAATATACTTCAATTATTGTTATATTTGTATCGTTCAATAATTAAAAAGTTATTGCTGCTGACTATATCTTCAGTTATTTTAGTGTATATTATTCAATTGCAAATGCAACAGGATTAAGTAAAAAAAAAAATAAAATGAGACATAGGTATTCTTAAGTAATGTCTTAAAACACTAATATGGCTCTGTGATTGGGTTATGACATCTTGAGAGTGTACTTAAGACGATTTTAAATACAAGACTCAACTATGAATACCGGTCATATTACTATTACACGAAACAGGTATATATATATATATTTGTATGTACATACGAGTAAAAGATCATATACATAGATTGATTTTGATTAACGAGAGATAACAAAAAAAAGGAGAGATAACTTCGATATGTCAATAAAACTGAACATTTATTAACATGTACTTAATCCTGAAGCTTATGTCTAAGCTTAGTGATACAAAGTCTTCCAAAACCTAGACTGCACTTGAGCAGACGCTATTAGCGCTGAAAATCTGTAATGCACGTAACGTGTACTATAGATTTTCAGCACTAATAGCGTCTACCCGAACGCAGCCCTAATATCTTTTATTAATAAATATACTAGCACTCGCAGCACTCGCAGTGAATATCGGAACGCACCCTTGTAAACACTGCTGTCAATCAATGACGCTAGCGCACCTAACGTCTAAATTCGAAAGTGTGCATACGCACATACGTACATATATAAGATAGATTTTTGATTTTTACAACTTTACATTATAATAACTTTTTTCATGTACAGTAAAAATAAGCATATTTTTTAAATATAATTTGAGTATGCGCTATCGATTGAGCTTATTATCAACTCAATCGGCTTAGTCGTTATTGAGATCTGATAATCTCGGCTCGTCTCTTTTGGTCTCGCGTAAAGACCATGGCACACAAAAAAACTTAAGCAGTAAAACTTAAGCAATAAGCGAATCAGCCAATCACAGTCAAGAATTTAAGACGAAACATAAGTGGTAGCAAATCAAAACTGTCGATTTCCTTATTGCTTACGTTTTACTGTTTAAGTTTTTTTGTGTGCGATAGCCTTAAAGATACACGGTCCGTCTCGCGCTACGCGTGAACTACTGGCGCGAGACACTACTGTGTCTCTTGATAAATATATGTAAACATATATAAACATATATAATTATATACAAAATATGTCCATATATACTCATATATCCTTCTTTCTTTTGTAAAATTATTGTTTGATGTAAGAAAAATAATAATAATGAGAAAACATTAAAAATAATTAAAAGGATAATGTTTTTTTTTTTTTACAAAAAGTCAAGTTTAAAAAAATAAGAAAATATTGCTCTTATTTAATTATGTGTAGATCATTATATGTAATTATTTGTATATTATATATATAAAATTATTATATTATATAAGTATATGAGCAATTTCTTCTTATTTTTAAAACTGGATTGTTTTTTAAACAAAAAAAACAATGCAAAAATTATCCTTTTAATTATTTTTTTTATGTTTTCTTCTTCTTCTTATTATTTTTTTTCTTGTATCAAACAATAATTTTATAAAAGAAAAAAGGATATATGAACATATTTCGTATATAATTAAATATATATATATATATATATATTTGTTTATATATTTATATACATGTATATTTTTATATGAAAAATTTTTTACTGGTCATGGTCATAACATAACATAAGTTCTCCACGGCGTGAAATATATTTTATACTTACTTGTGTTTTTTATTATTGAATTGTTTAAACGTGTGCATTAAGTATGTGCTTTATGGTTTTCTTACTTCGTAGATACAATGTCCGATGATATAGCACAATTATACAAAAATTGAAATTGTTTTTCTTGCAAGGAGGTAGCAAAATTCTGCATTTATCATCTAATACGTCATCTAATAGTTATCATTTTCATTATAGTAAATAAGTTTGAAAATAAATTTATTCTTTTCATTATTATTATTTTAGATAAAGTTAAGCATACATAATTTTTTTTTAAATTGTAACGCGCGCTTTCGTGTAAATAGATAAATATTAATTGATTTACATATTGAATCAATTATTTATATTTAACAATCGTGAAACAATATATTTTTAAATGTTAACATACCTTTAAATATTAATTTGTATAAAAATACTTTAAACATATTCGCATTAAAACGAATAGAAAGTCACTCACACAAAGAATTATATGTATATATATATATATATATATATATAATACATATACCGTGTTAGCAGCGGTTTGTTTTCCTTTGCATTATCCGTTGCATTATTTAGATAATCGATTCACAACTTTATATATTTTTTTTCACTTAGTAATTAATATCTGTTAATTTTTTGTTAAAAAATATTTTAAATATTAAACCTTATAACTATGTTATGTGGTAAAAGATATAATATCTGTGAAAAAGACTGATTAGTTATAACATTAATAATTTATTACGTTGTTAATAATGTAAATTTTCTCTTTAATATATTAAAGAAAAATAATATTTAACTTTTTAATACGAAGACGAACTTTTGAGTAAAATAGATTTGCAAGTTCTGTAAGGACTGTCTTTTATTATTTCATATTTTTATTGGCAATAATTGTACATTGCTAATATCAATGACCACCACTCACCATTAAGACTAAAGAATCGACGTGACTCGTAAACAGAGAAGGTATTATGCGAATGTGCGATAAAATAAAACTGCCACAGTGAGAATGAACAACTGCACTTGCGTGGGACTTTGATTAAAAAGTACGAATGTTTTTCTGTGGGAAATAAACATCGGTTAAATTTCCTTCGGCATTAAATAAATCGATCGCATAATCGCCCTTTTCTACCAGAGTAAAAATACTATGTTGCGAATTGTTCGATCTTATGTACTGTATTGTTGGGATGGTATATTTAATAATTAAATAATTTAAAATAAATGCTAGGGAAATTCTGAAATACTTAATTAAAATTTCAAAAAGAGGGGACGTGTGAATCCTCTTCAACTTCTTCGCATATCAGTCATATACGAATCATTTCTCGTTAAGTGATGATCTGCATTAATACTTCTTTTAGCTTCAATCGTATTCTCCTACTCTCGATTGGCTTATGGCCTTATGAGCGATCAAAACTCGTTCAGATTCAGTTATCTTTGTTTTTTGGTATCTTGATTAGTTGTGTTGTATTCCAGGTACGTTTTTTGATTGTTATAAATTTTTGTAAATGATAGTATCAATTCATGTAATATTGTTAATTGTGATAAGAATGATTAAGTGTTTACTGTTAACTCCTTTCCTGCTCATATAGCACAATACATCGCTTATTTTCAGTAATCTTGAAAAAAATTAATTATAATAATGAAATTACATTATGATAATGAAATGATATGTTTTACACGTTTATGGTATTTTCAAAATAACATAAAATTGATGATACTGATAAAAGAATATGTACACGTATGCCTGAACTCGAATATCGTGAAATCGTGAAGAATCGGATTCGAGACATATTATTTGAAAGTGCTTGGCAGGGTCAGAGTTAATACCGTAACATATAATATCTATATTGTACAATAATTAAACTTTTTGTTACATCGTTATGCTCGAAAGAAAATAATTGAATGTGTTGCCGTATTTCTTATTAATTAATGAATCAAGAGATGAAATCTTTTTATTTTTCAATAAATTTATTGATTGTAGCTTGTAGTATTTCTGACTGTGGAATGTACGCCTGATCTTGTTATCAAAATTCTTTCTAACGCATTATTTTTTGCTATGTACGCGATTAATTACAATTCGTTCGTGATTAATGCTGAAAGTKTAAGTTAAACTGTACTTGTTTAAATAAATATTCTCTTTACATACTTAGATACTTCGAAAATTTATAATGGAAACAATATCAAAAATATTATTTGCTATAGGTAAAGCGATTATTAGAACAACTTCAGCATATCTATAATACATTAAAAGACGAGAACGAAATCGCTATTATAAAAGAATATGGAAACAATGCGAAGCGTTATACAGCTATTATGATCTGTAAGACATTTAGTATACACTTGAGTATACACTATTTAGTACACATTTCAATGGAAGCAATATAAATAAATATAATAAATAATAAATATAATAAATAGATAATTTAATAAAAATATAATTAATTAGACTAAATTATAGTCTAATTAACCACTTCGCCATCTAACTTGAATATATTTGATATATTTTTATCAGAATATAAAAATATAATTAGTAAGTATTGAATAGAGGATCTTGATGACCTTGACTTTGACATCAGGTGGTTTGAAGAGTAACTTGGTTTGATAACTCATAGAGAGCAACAATTGAATATGTGGTCATATAGTTCTTTTTTTTTAATCTCTTAACGCGCCCTTTTAGAATAACTAGAGATAACTCGAATGCGTCGATAACGTCGATGCGCGTTAAGGGATTAATAACCCAGCATAACTCGCGAAATTTCAAATCATTCTGTTATTAATTCTTTGTTTGACAATTGTTTCAATATAAGTGATAGTGTAAAATGGATAAAATTGAAATTCGAGGAATATGATTCAATTCATTTTTTTGGAAGGAAAAACAGCGAAGGAAATCCATGAAAGGATTTTTCCTACATTGGATGACTTACATGTTTTTGAAACCATTCGATTTTGAGTAAACGAATTCAAATTTGGCAAAATAAGCATAAAAAATGTATCACGTTCTGAAGGTCCGAGAAAATCTGCGTTGAATGGGTCGAATGAAGAGGCGAGTAAATATGTAAACGACTATTTTGAGGACCTCGAAGAAACCCACTTGCGGGAAGATATTGGAAGAAATGATGGACTTCGAGGGGATTATGTTGAAAAATAAAATAGCATATGAAATTAAAACTGTTTAATATCAAATCAAATTTTTCAAACCACTCTCGTATATCAAGCTCATGACTTTAAATAAAATTCTGAAACTTTTTAACAAACAATATTACATCGCTTAACACAAAAAAGTTCATAAAAAGAATATAATTTTAATAAAGTAATTTTAACAAATTTTAATTAATTAAAACTAATTTTAATAAATATAGAACGTAAAATAACAAGATATACATTTAAGAGGTAAATATTGGGTTGGAACAAAAGTTCATAGCGTTTTTTTAGCTTAAAATTGTATATACAATATTTTCGTCAAAAATGAATGAAATTTAAATTTTAAAAAAAGGATTTTAAAATTTGAAATCTCTAYTTTCAAAAGCTTATCATATTTKTTGAGTTTATGTGAGTTTGGTAATTTTTACATACAGAAAATTATGAGCTGAAAAAGATGGAAAATTTTCTTCTCATTTTGTTGGTTTSTAACGTGCCCAAATTAAATTTGAGAAAATTTTTGACTATCTCTTGTGAAAACTTGAAGCTTTCTCTACAAAATCGTTTTTTACAAATGTTCCCACGATTTTTTATTCTTAAGTTATTCACAAGTTAAGTTAAACAGGAATTCTGACTTTGATTGCTCATAATTCTATTAAAAATTATCGTATCGTAATTTATAAAACAGATTCTGAAAGCTGAAACTTTGCTCTATCAAATGGTGTCATACTAATTTTGTAAA
>JANQDE010000751.1:9528-36220 GCA_037157785.1 Cephalotes varians
CTAGTATATTCAAACTACGCGCCGAACACTGCCGGTCATATAACGTAGTTCTAAACTAGAATAGAAATAAAGTCACAAATGAATTTGATCGTCAAATTAATGCAAGATGTTAATTAGCATTTTTAAAAACTGTAAAGAACTGTAAAGAAAAAGTATACCAATTTAAGTTGTGGGATAAATGCAAAAAATTTGCTTTTAATATTCCTCTCATGCTTTTGAATTTAACCTTAAATGTAGAAATTACGCAGGCGCGAAAAGACGAAGAAAGTGCGCGTGCACTTCCTGTTTTGTCTCACTCCCATTATCTGTAAGCGTCAGCCAAACTATAGCCATACTCTCTAGTCTAGTTATACTATGTCTATGGTACGTACGTGTATGGGGAAGGGAAAGGGGAGTCAAAATTACATGTACTCTGTTTTTGTTTATCAACTGGACTAATTATGTTTGGTAATCAATCAGGTTCAGATTGACTGCATGCATTTTCTCGTGCTTAGCATACTCAGGATGAACGACGTGGACGTGACGAAAATTTCATCCCATTGAGATGCTTGATTCACGTGAATTCCTTCGCCTCTCACATTCGGAGTGCTTGATTCACGTGAATCCCCTTGCCTCTCACGTTCGGAATGCTTGATTCACGTGAATCCCCTCGCCTCTCACGTTCGGGGTTGTTGCGTATCTTAACGCTGGGCTTCGTGTCCCCACGTTTATGCCGCGGAAAGAGTGCTTCGTAGCTACGTGATCGAGGAACAATATTGACTTCCTCTCAGTTTTATAATTGTTTATTGTCACAGAAAAATTCACATTCTCGATATTACAGATATAAGTGGAAACGTGTTTATCGCACGACGTAAGAACAAAGAATACGCACACTCTCGCGTTGTCGAACCGGATGTCGGAAAAAGAGGGAGTAAAAACGAATCGCCCGATGAGCAACGAAAAGCTCCGATGAAAACACACTACAAGGACGAACGGAAAATAATAACGCCCATGACTGGTAGACTTCTTAACACCTTGCTCCCCCTTGAAAGCACATGTTTTCAAGAATAGAAAAGAAAAAAAGAGAGCTCTTGATTTGAGCAGATGCAGCCCGTGGTACAGCTAAGGATATATGTGGTCGCAACTAAACACATAAATATTGTACGCAGCTTATGCTAGAATTTAATGCGGTAAAAAAACGTAAAAAAAAGAAACAAAGGGAAAAAATACGTAAACCTTATAACTATGAACGCTTGAAAGTTAACCGCATACAATGAGCATGAATGGGCGTGTTCAGCAGACTCCAGTCGTTGCAAAAGTGAGCACTAAGTGATCACGAATCATGTCTGCTGAACGGATTTGAGATTTTGCCTGTCACGTGACATTCCACAGAGTTGTTATAACCTTATTTCTTCTCAGTGTGTTTACATATGAGAGCATAAGATTAAAAAGTTACAAAAAAAGGCGTATTAAATAAAAATATTTTTGTGGATCAAAAGAGAAAGGTAGGTCAAGATATTGTACAATTTTGTGAAGAAGATTATAAAAATAATATGATATCAGTACAAAGAGATTCTTCTTTTCTGTTTGATAGTTTCATATTTCTATTTGACATTTATTACACGTCTCTAATTAAACTCCTGGAATTCGACACAAGTACATAGTACAAAGTCGGTAAGTCAAGAAACTTTGTATCATATAATCCGAAAGGATAAGTTAAAGTTCACCATCCGATGACTATCAATAAAACTTCCAATATGTTTACTAATTAGCGTTAATAATGGACGATTTGGATAATATTGCCGTTTTATTTGCTATGGATGATAGAGATGATGGAGATGATGGAGAAAATGATCGGAATAACGCATTGCGTCTTATACTTGATGAATTCATGCAACCGCTTCCAGAGTTAGATGAATTGGAAGTGAAGCAACGTAGCAACAAAGCGAGAAATCAAAATTATTATAAAATTACCATTCCTCAATATGACGATATTTTATTAAAGAAGCATTTCAGAATGTCTCGTGCGACATTCGAAGTATATTTTATGAAACTACAAACTCGCATAAAGATTAATTCAAATATTCAATTTTTTAAACAAATTTTTGTAGGATTTAGTCAACGTAATTGGACATGCCATACGTGGGAATCCGAATTACCTTGTAGATTTAAGAAAAAAAGTTATGTTCTTAGTCTGGGTTTTGGCTAAACCTGAAAGTTTTCTCGCTGTCGGAGATCGTTTTGGATTATCCAAAAGCACTGGTTATTATATTTTCAAAGAAATTATTACGATTATGGCTGATTTGTTACYGAATTATATAATGTGGCCTGATAGAAGAAGATGTCATGAAGAAGAAATTATTTTCCGAAGACGGTCTCATGGATTTCCCGGTGATGTTGGTACGATCGATGGCTGCCATATTCCTATAAAAGCTCCTGCAGGCAATCCTATAGATTTTTATAATAGGAACAAAGTACACTCGATTATATTGCAAGGTGTATGCGATCACAAGGCACGTTTTATAGACGTTTTCATTGGAATGCCTGGACGAATGCATGATGCTCGAGGCCTATTCAGGCAGAGTGATTCGTTCGTACAATTAAATTATGCTGAAAATCTTTTACTACCTCCTAATATGCATCTTGTGGGAGATTCTGCCTATCCTTTAATGCAAAATTTGATGACATCGTTTCGTGATAATGGTCATCTGACGAAAGCACAAAGCAATTACAATGTGAAATTAAGTATCATCAAATCTATTATTGAAAGAGCATTCGGTCTTTTGAAAGGCAAGTTTCGAAGATTAAAATATTTAAACATTTTCGATTCAACTCTAGGAAATATTATAATAGCGACAATATGCGTTATACATAATTTTTTAATTAATCGACATGAAATTGATTTTGAATATGAAGCGCCAGTCGAAGAAACGATACGAATACCAAATGACGATGTAGATGTATTTGACGAAAACATTTCTGCAGTAATTAAAAGAAATGAAATTGTCAATTTATTATAATAAAATAATCATACATATTCAAAATAAAATTTATTAATTAATATATGTATCACATAAAATATTGCGTATATATTATTAATATATGTATTCACATAGAATATTGCGATATTTTAAACTCATCTTTGTAAGTGTAACTTTTAACTATATATTAATATTTTATAATATTAATTTTCATTATGTACAAAACACATATGAACATGTTTATTGTTACTATTAAACTCACGATACTCAAAAAAAGCTTACATATGATTCTGAAGAAGATAATTAGCGAAATTAAATAAAAAGCATAGTGTTATATTCTGAATATAACAAAATATTTATTAATCCTCAAATCTATTTGTGCATCTAACAAAAGCGTGAAATAGTGAATGTTGCAGATAGACATCTTTCCAGATATTATAATAATCGTAAAATGAAGAAACAAGCAAAATAACTTAAGAATAAATTGTAAAATGAAGAAGCAAACAAAATAACTTAAGAATAAATCGTAAAATGAAGAAGCAAACAAAATAACTTAAGAATGAATCATAAAATAAAGAAGCAAACAAAATAACTTAAGAATAATTTTCTTATAAATTCGGAGATGGAGCTGCAGTGGAAAATTCAATAATCTTAAATAGCATTACGTATTTTTTCCTGCTTCAATTTGACTAGTCCTCAAAAGTAATAAATCTCGTAGCAAATTGTTTCTTTCTTGCTGGATGTCATTTCTTTTTTACTGGATGTTATTATTCTTGTCAATGGATGTCTTGAGTTCCATTATAGCTTTAATACATTTTTCTTCAACGTCAAGTTGCTTCTTTCGCATATTATGAAGTGTGCTCATACGAGTTGCTTTTTCTGATCTTTCGGATGTTGACGTTACATTAGGACTTGAAACAAAGGGCTTGAAACATCTGTTAATGAAGAGCCAGATGGAACAGGATGTATTGGCTGAAATGGTGATATTGAAGGTGACGAATTCGGAATATGATGAGTGTTATTAGATGAATTTGAAAGAAAACGTATTAAAATGATTACTTCATGTTCATCTTGAGAAGATTCACTTCCAGTTGTTTCGCTTCTTTGTATCGATGAAAGTGTTGGGCAGCAGTTAATTGTAACGTCATTGGCAAATATTTYTTCGAAAGTATCAAAATACTCCCACGAAATTCGCCCTCGACCAGTACTAGTTTTTTTATTGTTTTCTTTTATATTTTTGTAAGACTTTTTCATATTACGCATTTTTCTATCAAGAAGATCTTCATTTAAATTAGCGTAACCATTTTCCTTCATGATTTTAAGAATTTGTGMCCACAAAGTCTTTTTTTTTATTTTTGCATTTCGGAAACTGTTTTTACGATCCAAATAGCTGTTCAAAAACAATTTCGTCACTTGTTGAGTCCATGAAAAGTTTTTTCAGAATCTGCAATTATACAGTTACAAAAAAATTGATAAAATATTTTTTATTTATTATTTATTCTAATAAAAAATGCGAATTAAACAAAGATRATTTACATWCCGGCAGTATTTGTACTGYCAGCGGTAGCGTATTCAGTTGTAGTCTCGTCTACAACTGAAACTAATTCTGGTGCAGTTGTGGCATTTGCAAAATACTGTGACATGAAATCAGGATCTAAAAGAATTTTTTTTTAATTTTCCATAAGAACAAGAGTGTCTTCAACTCAATATTATTAATTTTGTATTACTAGGTTAGATTATTTATACATATGTATGTATTTACCTGATTGTAGTCTTAAATGAACTTCATGTGTCATCAATTATATTATATTCCGCATTTTTGAAAATATAATTGCTACTATACATTTCAGAAAAGCCAGAATTTTCGCAACTCATTTTGTTTACATCTTTCACATGTGTGCTGCCATATTGTTTTACAACATGTTGTGCCTAGGTAGCAGAGAAAAAGTTTGATGGAAAAAATGGCGTCCGCTCACTAAACATGTTGAGTATCAGTGACTGAGCGGAGTGCGTTCAGCAGACACTCACTTAACAGTTGTACAACAGTTGTGTCTGCTGAACGCGCCCAATAATTTATTAACTAAGGATCGATAGGCAGTATCGCAATTTTAGTTAGTGGCCTTATGAAGGACTCTAAAGTAGTCTTGATCGTTGCAGTTCGTATTTCGGCATGGGTGTTTTCTACTCGTCCTAGCAGCCACTGCAATGGGGCCAAATCTTGCTGCCTCAATAAAACAAGCTGATTTAATTTTAATTGCCGGATCTTGTTGATTCTCCATTTATTTCTCTCCTGCAGAGATTGGAGATATTCTAACTCCATCTACGCCAGAAATGTTGCCTGATTTGCTCCACTCTTTGCAGCCGGAATAAACGGTTTTCGCTTACCTCTAAATTCTCGTAAGAGAAGCTGTGTTCAATGACGTGCCAACTAAGAAGTGACCCGGGATTAAACAAGCTAAGTCGTTCGGATCCTCACTTAACGGAGTAAGCGGTCACGAATTTAGAATTGCCTCTATTTCGAACAATACGGTTGTCATTTCCTCAAACGTTAAATGCGCTTTGCCGACGATTCCATTTAGGTGAGTTCTTGCGGACTTAACTGCCGCCTCCCATAAACAACCAAAATGAGGGACGTTAGGCGGTATGAAACTCCAAGACGTCCTTTGTTCGCGGAGGAAATGTTTAATTTCGGACTGAGCTTCCTCGTTCTTTAGAAAATCAAAAAATTGTTTTAGTTGCCTCTGGGCCCCCACGAAGATGGTCCCATTGTCTGAATACATGAAGGCAGGTTTGCCTCTGCGCGCGGAGAATCGCTTGAGCGCCGCGATGAAGGCGCTTGAAGTAAGATCGCTCACTAACTCGATATGTGCTGCTTTAGTGGCGAAACACACAAAAATTGATATGTATACTTTAAGTCGCGCATTGCGTCGCTTGCTTTCTCGTACCATCAATGGACCCGCGTAGTTCACGCCGCAATGATAAAATGATCGCGAAACTGTTACGTGGCCAACTGGTAAGGAGCCCATAATGATCTCTGACAAGGCGGGCTTGGCCTTGAAACAAGTTACGCAATTTTGGATGATTTTTCGTACGCTTGATCGCAATGATAACGGCCAACAAAGCTGTCTGTCTGTAGTCATAGTGGCTTGCACGCCAACGTGAGCATTGCGATTGTGCTCCTGTTCTATTATGCGTTTCACTAGTTCATGCCCGCGCGGCAATAATATTGGATGACACGCATTAAACTCTAAAGTAGACTTATGCAATATACCCCCCATTCGTATGCTGTCCGGAGCTATGAACGGAGACAAAGACAATAATAGGCTCGATGCATCTATCGAATCACGATTAGAGAGCGACTTGTATTCCCTAGGAAACGCTTGCTTCTGTACAACCTTGCACATAAGTTCCAATGCTACAAGAATCTCGGCGTGCGAAATAAATACCGTGGGTTTGTTGGATCTACGTGGAAAATCTTAAGCAGTATGATAATACGCGACAAACCTTGTTTAAACTTGAGAATTTGTGTATCAAATCTTCGACGATTGTTGGTTCTATAATGGCTAAAGCTACGGTCGGGGCTCTGGATTCTGATACATTTTCGAGACGCTTAAAGTTGCCGCTAGGCCAATTGTCTTCGAATGTCATTAAAAACGGTGGTGCCATCATATAGGTGAATTTAATAGCCCATGGAGCTCGAGCCCTCTGGACAGAATGTCAGCTGGATTGATTGCCGATGAGATATGATGCCAATTGTCTATTTTTATAAGGCACTGTATTTCTCCAACTCTGCTGGCCACGAAAACCGCCTATTTGCGGGATGATGATGAGATCCAGTTGAGTGTTATCGTGGAATCCGACCAGAGAAAAATTCGCGTGTTTGTTAAAGCAATTGTCTTGCTAACTTGTCAACCAATTGTGACAGTAATAAGACTGCGGACAATTCGAGCAGAGAGACGCTTTTGGTTGGTGCGATGCGAGATTTCGAACACAAGAGCTCACCACGAAATTCGTTATTTCCGATTTGCGTACGTATATATGTGCAGGCACCGTATGCTCATTGACTCGTATCGCAAAATCCATGCAACTGCATATGCTGATATTCCGCGTTATGCCTAACGCAACGCGGTATAGTGTATTGTTTCACTGTAGGTAGTTGAGCCTTTAGTTTTCTCCATTGCGAATCAATGTCCGAAGGAATAGATTTGTCCCAGTAGACATTCAATTGCCACAGCTCCTACATAATGAGCTTCGTCAGTAGGATAACAGGCCCCAGCAGGTCTAAAAGGTCGAAGAGTCTGGATACCTCGAACAATATACGTTTAGTCACGTTGCCTTGAATCTCGACATTTTTGTATGAAAAGTAGAATCTGTCTAACGATTGGTCCCAGTGAGTTCTCAGTACGGAAGAATTTCTATCGTGGTTTGTTATGATCGCCTCACTCTTTCGAGTGGTAAAATGATCCAGCAGCTCGGGGCAATTGGACGACCATCTGCTTAATTCGAATCCTCCCTCTCGCAGTAATTTGACAATTTCGTCGCGCACTGATTTTGCCTCGGCTATTGTATCTGCCCCCATGAGCAAATCATCTACGTAAAAATCTCTTTGAACACGAATAGAATCGATCGGATACTTGTGCTGATAGGCTTCAGATGCTTAAGGCATCTTGTTGCTAAGAACAAGGCGGATGAAGTGCCGTACGTGACCGTCATGAGTTCATGTTTTTATATCGGTTGACGGAGATTGCCGCCACAAAATTCTCTGATAGCGCGTTTGAGACGGATGTACCATTATTTGCCTGTACATTTTTATTATATCAGCTGCAAGAGCGTATAGAAAAATTCGAAATCTCAAGAGAATCAACATAAGATCCTGTTGAGTAACTGGTCCCGATAGCAGAGCGTCATTGAGTGACACTCCAGTGTTGCTTCTGCACGAGGCGTCAAACACTACGCGAATCTTGCGATCATCCACCGCGCCCTTGAATACGCAATGATGTGGGAAATAATACGATTTTTGTTCGTTACAAGTTATGTCCTCTACTTGCTTCATGTGTCCTAATTCTAAATATTCGTCTAAGAACCGCGTATATTGAGCCTTCAAGTTCGGATCGCGCGCGAATTTTTTTTCTAACCCATGTAAGCGTCTTAGAGCTATCTCTTTAGAGTCTCTCAGCTTAGCAACGACCTGCTCCTTAAATGGAAGTTTAACAATATATCTACCTTCTGGCATTCGTGACACGTTGTTCAAAAAATGCTGTTCGCGAAAGGCCTCCTCGGCGCTGAGTTCGTTAGGATTCTCAATTGTTTCTGACTGCCAAAAACGACTTAGTTGCTCGTCCAATCAAGCGTTGGTTACTAACGTGTGAAATGATTGAATTTGCTTGGTGACGACCGGCCCAAGCGCCCTGCGAGAATCCACCCAAACCGAATTTTCTGGAGTGTCGGATTCCTAGGCGAAGCTCTAATTTGTCCTATACACAAAATTTGCCAGAATAATTCCGCGCCGATTAACAAATCGATATCGGATGATACATGGAATTGGAGATCGGCTAGCTCGATATTGCGCGGAAGTTTGAAGATTCCTCACTTTAAAGTGGTGCCAGGAAGTTTATCTGTTATGCGATTAATGACTATGCAATCTATTGTGGCACAAAACGTGTTGACGCGTAACTACAATTTTATCCTTACTAATTGGGACGCACTTGTGATCGTGCCATTTATACCTGCAATCGAAATGTTCGAAGCTGTTGCCTCGATTCCGAGAGTATTCAAAAAATTCCTCGAAACAAAGTTCGGGAGCCGCAATCGAGCAATACACGACACGCCCTACGTGAGCCCTTGTGATCGAAAACATGGACAATCGCGGTTGCGAGCATAACGCGTTCTCTATCGCGCGAACTAGAACTGTGGGTAACTACGATGTTGGACGTAGCAGCCGAAGGTGCGGCTTCGCAAGACTTCTGGTCGTTGCTCTGTGGTGACGCGTTCGTGGTAATATGAAGCAATATATTATGTTTCATTTTGCATACCTTACAACATCCCGATGCACATTTGTTTGTCGAGTGTGTCGTTGATCGTAGACAATTTAAGCAATTTTTGATTTTTCGTATTTGAGCAATCCTTTGAGGGATGTGAGAGCTAAAAATTTGGGGCAATAATAAACCGAATGTTCTCCTTCGCAATGGATGCATTTTGATTGAATGGTTGTTATGCATGCAGCTTGGTGCCTAGATTTTGGAGATATACGAATCAGTCTTAGAAGTGGAGGGATTCAATTTACCCGTAGCTTCTAGCATTTGACTATGATGCACAATAAAATCTGAAAATTGCTTAAATGTCGGTAATTCGGTATTGACTAGTGAATTTTGCCATTCGCGCATTGACATGAAATCAAACTTGGTGCTCAAAATGTGGACGAGTAAATCGTCCCATTGCGATGTGGGTCTTTTTAATGCTTCAAGAGCTCGTAGGTGCCTCGATGCACTATTTGCGATCTGTCGTAATTCGCAGGCGTTTTCACGCGTCATCGAGGGCAGTTCTAAAATAGCTTTAATATGATTTTGCGCGATGACGCGTTTGTTGTCATAGCATTCCTTCAGCAAATCCCACGCGACTCTGTAATTTGCTGCCGAAACTTCCAACGAACCGACTAGATTTTTAGCGTCACCCGTTAGTGAAGCACGCAGATATTGAAGCCTTTGAATGTCATTTATCGAACGATTGTCGTGGATGAGAGATTTAAATGTGTCAAAAAAAGGAAATCACTCGTATTGTCTCGAAAATGTTGAAAGGTTTAATTTAAACGCACTTGTGACGAAAATTCCGACGCACTAGATGAGCTCGTGTTTACGCGCAGGGACGCCGATCACTAGATTGCAAGATTGTGCGGAAGCTCGTTAACTCGCGGATCCGCAATGATAATGCATAAAACGCTTCTTCAGAGGTTGCGCGATGTTCTGATTCGGATTCATCCACGAATTCTATCTTTGTTTAAACGGATTCGTAATCTAACCAATGATCGAGCTTTACTCGGCGCTCTTCAAGCTGCGCCATTATAAATGGCGTAACGGTTTTCGGTGCGACCGAACCGACGAAGGTTTTGATGCGCGTGCACGAACCTTGAATCATCGCACGTCGCCTTTTGAGAAAAACGATATCGTTCTTGTTACTCATGCTAACATATATTATTGATTACGAGAAAGAAAGCGACGTATAGTCGAATTGGTTGGCACTGACACTCGAACAACTGCCCTACCTCGTAGATACGCAACGGAGACTGCACCGGCTGACACGACCGCTATGGAAATCGTTGATTGGCCGCTCCCCGGGATGATGCGTCTGAGCTGGTGTTGTCGTTGTTGAGTGAAGAATGTCGAACCTTCTTGTTTTCAAAGGAACTGGCTTGTCCTTGGCAATGACGCCCTCGACAGATGCTTGTCCCTCCTTGGTGATGGTTTTCTCGATCGATCCTCGCCTGTCCTTGATGACGGTTGTCTTGGTAGATTCTCGTCCGTCCTTGATGATGGTTCGTATCGTGCGATTGGCTTTTTCACGATCCTCGAGAATGGCTCTGGACAATGTCGGACGTTTGTATACATCCGGCTCGAAGAGCCAAATAATTTATGTTGCGTATCTTAACGCTGGCTTCGTGCTCCCCGCGGAAAGAGTGCTTCGTAGCTACGTGGTCGAAGAACAATATTGACTTCTTCTCAGTTTTATAATAGTTTATTGCCACAGAAAAATTCACATTCTCGATATTACAGATATAAGTGGAAACGTGTTTATCGCACGACGTAAGAACAAAGAATACGCACGCTCTCGCGTTGTCGAACTGGCGGATGTCGGAAAAAGAGGGGATAAAAACGAATCGCCCGATGAGCAACGAAAAGCTCCGATGAAAACACACTACAAGGACGAACGGAAAATAATAACGCCCATGACCAGTAGACTTCTTAACAGGGATGCTTGATTCACGTGAGTCCCCTTGCCTCTCACGTTCGGGAATGAATGAGTGTATGTCTTGTTAAGCGACTAAATGTTCAAAGTGAGCACCATTCTCTGTGATGCAAGCATCTCTATTTTGAAAACAATTGATTGCTCAAAGAATTTCCTCAGCACGTAAGGATCGAATTGCTTCACTTATTCTACGAATCATATTGTCCCTCGTAGTCGAACGTTCGTGATGTACCAAGTCTTTTATCCTTCCCCAGAAATAATAATCAAGATGAGACGGTGAGATTTGATGATCGGGGTGGATAATTGATTGGACCATATTTGCTTATCCACTTGTTGGGAAATATAGCATTTAATGCTGCACGAGTAAGTCTCGATGTATGCGACGGACATGCATCTTGTTGGAACCACATGTTCAGGCGCAATTGCAGAGGAAGATTTCTAGTAAAACAGGAAGATCTGTCACTATCAAGGCGGAATATTTATCACCGTTTAGATTTTCGTTAAAGAAAACAGGATCTATGATTTGATTCTTCCTATAATGCCACACCAAACATTGACTCTCCAAACGGTTTGATGATCTATTTCTCTCAATCAGTGAGGAGTTGTGCCTAATAACGAGAGTTCCAAATAGATAGCACCAGATCTATCACTTTTAAATGTACATTCGTCAGAAAATAAAATTTTCAAGTGGAAATCATGTGGTTGCTGTCTTATCCAGTCGGAAATTACAAGTTTCTGTCGAAAATCGTTATAATTCAATGCTTAATGAACAGATATTTTGTAAGGGTAAAACTTGTTATTTTTTAAAATGCCAAACAATGTCACGACTAACACAGGATCTCGTTCTCATCATCTTAAGGAATCATAATTCAATTCTGTCGATACAAGAATTTCCGCTGTTCTTTCATCCTAATTGGACGACAGATCTGTGTAGCTTTGTCATGTTGAGGCTGAATGACACCTTTAATTTTGATTTGTTTAGCGAAACGTGAAAAAACGTTTTGCGAGTGAGGAGTCCGATCAGGATAACGTTCCCGTCACAATCTTTCAGCTGTAGCGAGTATATCTCGACACTCACCTAAAATTAGCATCATATCATATTGTTACATCCAGATCTCAGGATTTAATTTTCTTTATTTTAGAAAGAAGGAATTTGGGATAGGCAGGGTATGGAAGGATGTTTCAGATGTCTCTCTCTCGCAGGTCCACGGGCTATGGGGTGAGCCGTGAGTCGGGCACACTTATCTCAAGTCTCAGATGTGAGTCAGCGTACCATGCAGTGACACTGTCTGGAACAGTGCGTTCGTTCTTTAAATTTTAGGTCAAGGAACTGAATCCATATGACCAGGAAACGGACCACGTGCGATTTTTTCGAGGGAAACAGGATGATACGAGAATATTTAAATTAAGTAGAACTATTCAAAAATGAAGAAAAGCATTCAATTCTACAAATTAAACATTAATTATTTAGTACAATTATCGGAAGTATTCCTATTATAACTAAGATTATAATCTAATTGGAATGAGTGTGGTCTTGTTTCTATGACTTATTGTGTCGGTCTGTGTGTGTATTGCACATGTAGTTATCTGATTATCACAGAGGAGAGGGAATATGGAGAGGGAGTAAGGTGTCTATTATTATAGTTAGTCTATTTCACGGATAATGACTATCGAGGGAGGGAAAAGATTGTAAAAGAAACGGACAGGAACTTCATGAGGAAAGAAGGAAATGGGAGGAAAGACGGGAATAATAGTGTCTGAGCTCTGACCCGAGATGATCGATCTGATTTCGGATAGATCGAAATCATCGAGCCCGATGGAATAAGAGCCGGGAGGAAGGGGAGTGGTGCGCTGGAGGAATTGAAGGATCAGGGTATCTAATGATTGTTGAGGATCGTAATAATAATAATGTTACGTCCTGAGGCCTCCACGATTTCCTCCTTTCAAGGGCGGCTAATAAAATAATCTATTAAAATAAGAAACTCGTGCGTCAGCGATTATCTATCAGCAAGCGTGCAATAAGCTCGATAGAGTTTTCCTTTTTATGATTGTTTATCTCGAGTAGAGTTTCCCTTTTATTTTCTATATGTCGGTTACCTCATATGCATATGCCAAACGGAACCTTCCAGAAGAAACCTAAATAAACGAAACTAAATAAGAGCATGATTTTGCCGGTCTCATTTGATCCACATGTAAATAAAACTGGCACCAAGACGTGCCAGGGACACTGAATATACAAGAATAACAATAAAATAATATCTAAATGTGAAACGAAAAACATTTTTCGAGCGAAATCGAGCATTAATATGGGACGATGAAGTCGTGTCAACATATGCAGGAAGGACGAATGCATAAATCTTTATTAGACCCAATAATTTCCAACCCCAAGAGACAATAGAAACATGCTCTATCTATTTTTTTGAGCATGTGCATTCGTGTTTCCTGCAACCTCTAATAAAAGAGAAATCGCCGACAAACAAAAATAAATAACGCAAATAATATTCTTTGGAAGGTACCGTGAGACTCATCTTGCCCTCTCTTCAGGAAATGTGGCGGGCAAGTGAAGATCCGAACTTGCCAATAGATAATCGTAGAAAAATCATGCTGCCCTACAGGCAGTAATGGAACCACCAATAAACAAGCGTACTATGATTTACGTTGCGGATGGAGCCGAACTAATGCGCGAACCTCCAACTAAATCTAAAAATTTGATCACCAAGGAAGGGTATCCCACCAACCAAAACCTTGGAAAACAACCACCTTAACCCATCCCACAAGAAATCCATCCTAAAAGTCAACTCTCCTTTTTTTCGCCGACGCAGTTAACGTTTGATTACATCAACTTACGTTACCATTCAGTTCTACAAGTGAATTCTCGACTCTTTTCTCGTCGACGCAGTTAATGTTCGATCACATCAACTTACGATTTAACTAGTCCGTTACCATTCAGTTCTACAAGTGAATTCTCTACTCTCAATTTTCGTCGGCAGCCAACGCAGTCAACTCTCGTTTGTGAATCTCGAGAAATCACCCAGCAGCTCCCGACGTCGCCACCAAGCAGTAAGTTGCAATACCACATATATATATATATATATATTTCTTTCGGATACTCCAACCCATGCATTTTTTGCATTTTTTTCAATTAGCGCACCCCTTTTTACTAGATGTTAAACGCGATCCTACATTCCTTACTTTTAACCTCAAGAGGATCACTAATATCGTGGTCCTCCCATTCTCCTGATCAATTTTTACTTCAAGAGGATCACTAATACCGTGGTCCTCCCATTCTCCTGATTATTTTCAACTTCAAGAGGATCACTAACAGCGTGGTCCTCCCATTCTCCTGTTTATTTTCAACTTCAAGAGGATCACTAACATCGTGGTCCTCTCTCCCTTTACTCACTCTACGTCCCCCGGTTGCTAACATCTAGTAAGAGCTCGAGCATAACCCGCTTTCTCAAAAAAGAGAAACACATTTCAATACCCGCGCTTATCTATAGTGAGCGACCGACCGTCGTCCGACCCGCTCCGCAGCCGAAGGGCAGCAAAGCGTTTCCGGCATCAGAGGAACAGGCTCGCGCGTCGTCTCCTGGACGAGGCCTACGCGCAATATCTCGATGGCCTAACGTCGCGAGATAACAATAGTAATAGTAACGATAATAATTCTAATGCAACCGAAACAGCTCCTCTTCCTCTTCCTCCTCCTCCTCAACCACCTGTAATTCAACCCCCGTCATCTCCACGCTCCCCCACACCCCCTGTCGCACGACCCGATTCCCCTCATTCCACATTAAGCCAACGAATATTCCCTGACTCTCCTCCCCTTTCCTTCCGCTCCTTCTCTCCCCCTTCTTATTCCCCCATCTCTTCCCCTGAAGAACCACCACGTCCAAGTTCCCCGGCGCATTCTACTTCAAGCGTAGAATTTGTCGAGGAAATCCACATTCCACCTCCTCGTCCCAAACATTACTATCATTATGACCCTCACGAACCCATTGAAAACTTGATTACTCAATTTATCCAACGCACCGATCCTCTCCTCTCCGGGTCATACACTATCGGGCCCGATTAGCTCGATTTAAGCGAACTCAAGCTAGTTATCGAGACCCAAGACCCGGGCTCCGTTATTCCTGTTTTCCTCCCGAATTCCCCCTTCCCTTATGACGTCCCTATCCGTTTCTTTTTCAACCTCTTCCCGCCGACTACAGTCATCATAAATGAATTACCGGATTGACACATCTGCTCCGCTTCCCCGCACACACATACGTATCCACGCATAACATATGTATATACATAGCCTCTGTATTATTTGTAAAAACTTCAGTAATGTATCGAATAAATTCTAGATGTAATAGGAATTGCTCTCGATTTTCTTTTAGTTAAGAGATAACGATCCCGTCATTCTTTTCCTTTGCCCTCGGAGATCGCACGTGGTCCAGTCCCGAGTTAAAGGGATTAAGTTCCTTGACTCGAATTAGGACCGACGACCGCACTGCTCGTGGAAAGAGGTGTTATAGCGTCCTTTCGGGACATTGACCCATATTCCAGAGCCATAAAAGTGCGTTCGACTCGCAGCACGCGCCTCTGTGCGTATACCTGCGAGACAGTTACTGTTTACGTCCTTCCATATCTCCTCCTTCACTTTCCTTCCAACTCATATAAACAAAACCTTCGGGGTTTGGACATAACAATAATAATATCTGGGTCGAGGCGAAGGGATAGGAAGTTCATCAATGAATTCCACATTCGACGTTGTGGAATTTGCGGGGGAAGTTGGGCGAAGTGGCTCTTCGGGAGAGTAGATTGGTGAGTAAGAGGGGAAAGAGAAGGAACGAATAGAAGGAGGAGGAGAGTCTGGAAATATCCTAGATGTTAATGCGGAGTGAGGAGAATTGGGTTCTACCAAAGGAGATGTAGAGGAAAGAACTTGATTTGGGGAAGGAGAAAGTAATTGAGGAGGAGGAGGAGGAGGAGGAGGAGATGGCACGCTTATACTAAAACTATTAGACTGATTATCATTTCGAAGCGCTATCTCGCGAAGGTATTCTGCGTAGGCCTCGTCCAGAAGACGACGCGCGAACCTGCGTCTCCGACGCCGGAAATGTTTTGCTGCGTGTCGGTTCCAGATCGGATTCGGCAATGAACGGTCGCTCACTACGGATAAGCGCGCGAAT
The DNA here is from genome assembly GCA_037157785.1 of Cephalotes varians. Taxonomy (NCBI): domain Eukaryota; kingdom Metazoa; phylum Arthropoda; class Insecta; order Hymenoptera; family Formicidae; genus Cephalotes; species Cephalotes varians. Next base: position 25,622 of record JANQDE010000751.1, read on the forward strand.
TGAAATATCTGCTAGTCTCTTTAGGAAAGAATGAAGGGAAAGGAAAAGGCGTGGATTATGATTGTGAGTCTACTGGGTATTAAGAAAGGAGGACAGCAGGGTGGGTGAAATAAAAAAAAAAGATAAGAGGTCTGCCATATTGGTTAACCTCTTGAAATTGGAAATAAGTTTAAGTTCATTAAATATTATCCATGAACTTTGGGGGGAATAAGGATCGAGTTCAACAGCAAAGCTAGTGACCTCAAAGGGAAGGATCGAGGTTCGCCGAATTGGTAATCCTCTGTTTTGCGGATTAAAGTTAAATCAAATTCATCGAATATTATTGATGAACGCTGGGGAAATGAGGATAAGGAGCGAGTTAATTAGCACAGCTAGTGAATTCAAGGGAAGATTCGAGGTTCGTCGAGTTGGTGACCCTCTATTTTACGGATTAGGATTAGAGTAAATTCATCGAATATTATCGATGAACTCTGGGGAAATTAGGATACAGAGTGTTAGGAGGCCAAAGATATTATTAAACAATAGCAAATTAAGTAATAATAAAAGGAAATAATATAATAAAAGATCTAGTAACCCGACCCAAATAAAACATTTGACTTCATTATTGAAATATACTCACGACAATAGCGATTAGCAATCGCGCGACCCGGTTGCACGGTCGGTTCAAGGAATACCGATCGAAACAACCTAATTAGGAACGCTGACTCGATGCTTACCGACAACGATCGGGATAAAAACCGAGAAGAAAAAGGCAGGTCGGAGTCAGTTCGGGCAGACAGCAAGAACGCTGTCATTCTGTTATTATACGCAATAATACTTTGTGAAAACAGTCGGTTCGGGCAGACAGCTGAAACGCTGTCTGTTGATTATTGTACGAAATATAAACTACGAAACTACGCTGTGAACGAATAAAAGTTTATTTGATATAAAATAATCGTGTGAGTGTTGCTATCCTAATTGTTCCTCCACAGAAGACGAACCCCAGTGCCGGCACAACAAACTGGTGGCAACGGTAGAATCCGTCATCAGGGAGGAACCGGAACTCCAGGAGCAGCAGGCCTAAAAACAGTGCGGATCAATTGACGGCAATGCACCCATAAGGAGACAACGAAAACCAGATCCAGCCTAAGCAGCAACGGATACCAAGTATAGTTGACGCACGGAGAAGAAATCCGAGAAAACTTACCACTCCGATTGCATCAAGGCCGATGCAGCAGAATACGACATGCTACTAGCGTTACTCTTGTAAGTCGAATATTAAATATTGTAAACCGAATGTCCGTTAGCGAAAGCGAAAGCGAAAGTGGCAGCGTAGGCGTATAGGCCCGTAGCAAATCAGCCAAGTCAAAACGCGAACGCGTAAAGTATATATCGGACGGACAATTTTATAGAAACCGTCCCGAACGAAATACATCGTCACTACATAGAGCCATCGCGACGCGCGCGCAGACCGAGCTCCGTAAGTCCTGTCCGCGTAATAGAAGAGGCGGTAAGCGATATCCGCGAATTCGGCGTGCGCCGAAACCTCCAAACTCGTTATTCGAGTGAAAGCTCCCCAGAACACGAGCTTCACCCGAATATCGTTATTGAGCGCGAATTCTCGTTCAACGACGATAGTAGTATCTTAAACCATAATAACGGACGAAAACGGACCGCAACCCACGTACGCTCGATCAGAAAGTATCGAAAGCCGAGTTTCTCATCGAGGAGAATTGTCACTGACCTCGTATGATAGCAGCGTGTTTAACCCAGAAGAATTTTATTCTGAACGACAAACTGAAATGGCGACACAGCCACCGAACATTCCGCAAGGTATTGCCGGAGAGCGACCGATGATAAGCGCAAAAATAGACGCGGAAATAGATCGTCTTAGAACAACCGCGACTCGTTCATGCAGAAGAACAGGCAAGAACCAGAACCGAATCTCAAGATGCAAGAGATTCGGTATTAGATCAGATATTAGAAGGGATTCGAGGATTACAAGATCGTGTATGCAGACTTGAGATCACCAGCTACGATCATTACGTCCACCACGACGCGAAAATAATCGCGAACTATTGAATAACATACGGTTGAACAACCGAGGACGTCAGGAATCAACACGATCCTATAAACACGTATATAAAATTGAAAGAAGCCCGACATGATTCCAGAAATCGATGAAACTTCGCGAAATCAAATTCAAACATTCTTGAATGCTAGTAATTACGCGATGAGCGAAATAAAACCAGCCGAGGAAAAATCGTTATTAAAAGCAATTTTATACACTAAGCTAACGGGAAAAGCAATGCATGATTTTCAAACAAGGGACATCCGATTCTTTGCGCAACTAAAGCAGGAAGTAGAAATGTGTTATTCAGCCAAACGAAGCACTACGCATATACAGCGAGAATTTAATATGCTTCAACAAAAGCATGGCGAAAACGCGAGAGAATACGGACTCCGTGTAGACAAGTTAGCCATGAAATTATATTAATCAATGGTTGAAGGCAGAGAACAAATGAACGAACAAAGAAAAGCAATCCTTGATACGATTCAAGAGCTAGTATTAGAAAATTTCCAATTGGGATTTCGCGACGAGATACAAACGATAGTGCGATCCCGTAATTATAATAATCTAGCGGCTATACTAGGCGCCACTGCGAAAGAGAAACTGAAGAGAACTTCCTCGCAAACAAGCTACAACAACAAAAATAAGGATCAAGATCAATCGCGACAAGGGCGACATCCAGCAGTGCAATGCCAAAAACGTGGAAAAATGGATCACCTTAAACGAGATTGCTGCACTAGCCGATATGCAAATCGATTTACATTACCAAAAGCAGAAAAACCGGCAAATGTAAACAACATCGAGAAATATCGCACATACTGCAAAAGGACGGGCCGAGTCGATAAAGCGATGAGTGCTAATAAAAGTGGTCGTTAAACAGTCGTCCCGAAAAGGAACAGCCAAGACGGACTAAACGAGACGTCGGAAAAAGAAAGCAAGTAAATACTACCGTAAAGGTGCGAAAGAATAAGTTGCAGGCAATGAGCGAAGAATCACTCAGCAGCAGTAGTGACAAAGAAGAGAAGCCCAAGACAAAGGCGAAGCGAGCCGTACGTGAGCATTAAGTTACACAGGTGACCGACTCAGGCATGGGCACCGGATTATACTTTATTACTCTACCCATTCAAGAGACAGAAAAAAAGGTAGAATGAGGTTTTTTGCTAGATACAGGCGCGACTCTCACTCTAATAAAAGTAGGACACTTAAAGAGAGACACTTTAATACGCGAAAAACAATTAGCCCTCACTAGAGTGATGGGGCACAATATATATACACTCGGTAAAATCAAAGCGACAATAATTCTAGGAAACCGCGAAATTCGACACACCATGCACGTAGTGAAAGACGACTTTCCTATAGATTACGAAGGAATACTCGGGATAGATTTCCTAACAAAACAACGAGCAAAATGCGGAAAAGTGCGAGTACGCATAGGTGAAGTAAGTTTCAAGTTTCATCCGTTCAAAAGGGTAACATTGACGCCTCGTAGTGAAACGATCGTGCAAGCGGTGACTAATAGAAATAAAATAGGAATCGTAAGTTCCGAAAAGACTAAACCGGGAATATTCATAGGCAGTTACCTAGTAGAACCGGAAGAATACACGTGCCTAATAAGTGCCTAATAATTAATACAACGGAAGAGTAGAAATTACGACACCACTCGTAACCGTAGACGAACTACGAATGAGTGATTGCGCAAGCATACTCGCATTACAACAAGCCAAGAGCGAGAATCAATATAAGAATGAAAAGAAAATTTACGCAAACAGCTACGCCTAGAGCATTTAAATAGAGAAGAGAAAAAAGCAGTAGAAGAAATATGCGAGAACTTTTGCGACATATTTCATTTAGAACAAGATACCTTGACGTGCACAATAGCGATAGCGCATGAAATCACCACGAGAGTAGATAGTGCGCTGATGAACGTCCGACGAATATAGATTACCGGAGAAGCATAAGGAAGAAGTGAATCGGCAGATCACGAAAATGCTTGACGACGGAATTATACGTCCTAGCATGAGTCAGTGGAACGCGCCGCTACTAGTCGTTCCAAAGAAAACAAATGCTTTAGGGAAACAAAAACTACGCATTGTAGTAGACTTTAGAAAACTTGATGATCTCACGATAGGAGATTCCTTCCCTCTGCCGAATATAACGGATATCCTAGATCAATTAGGAAACGCGAAGTATTTTTCCATTTTGGATCTCGCTTCAGGATACCATCAAATCCCGATGCATGACGAGCACAGAAATAAGACTGCTTTCTCCACACCTTACGGCCATTTCGAATTTAATAGAATGCCATTTGGATTACAAAAAGCACCGGCAACGTTTCAGCGACTAATGAACTCAGTGCTTACCGGAACACGGGACTCAAATGTCTCGTATATCTCGACGATATAGTGATTTACGGACCAAACTTGAAGGGACATAATAAAAGATTAATTCAAATATTGGATAAATTACGAGAACACAATTTAAAACTATAGCCGGATAAGTGCAAGTTTTTACGAAAAGAGGTGATATATCTCGGACATATAATTACTAAGGACGGAATACGGTCCGATCTTAGTAAATTATACACGGTAGAAAAATTTCCCGTGCCCAGGAAAGTAAAAGATGTAGTACAATCTTTTCTAGCATTAGCTGGATACTACCGAAAATTTATTGAAGATTTTTCGAAACCTTTGATGAAATTAACCAAAAAGGATGAAAAATTTAATTGGACGGCGGAACAACAAAATTCTTTCCAGTCATTAAAAGAAAGACTGACCATCACGCCGGTATTAAACTACCCGGATTTCCAGCGAGAATTCTTGATAACTATCGACGCATCTGATTACGCGATCGGGACAGTGCTGTCACCAGGCTTCGTAGGTCAAGACCGAACGATAGCATACGCCAGCAGAATTTTATGCAAGGCAGAACAAAATTATAATACAACGGAAAAAGAGTTGCTAGCGACAGTATGGGCAGTCAAATACTTCCGGCCCTATTTATACGGTACTAGATTCAAAATAGACCATATATCATTATTTTGGCTCTTTAATATAACGGACCCGGGCTCCAGACTAATTCGATGGAGAAGCTCGAAGAGTATGACTATGAAATAGTCCATAAGGCCGGCAAAGGCAACAAATGCCGATGCCCTGAGTCGTAATCCGATACCGGACGACCAACACATCAACAGTGTCAACCAAGGGAAAGAAGAGGAAGAAGAAAAAGAAGAAGAAGCACCGAAAGAATATACTGAAGAGGAAAAACGCCAAATATTATACGAGTACCATGATGCGCTCACAGGAAGGCATCAAAGAATCGCACGCACCCTAAGCAGAATTAGATTAAAACACAATTGGCGTGGAATTACTAGAGACGTAGAAGAATACGTTAGCAAATGCGAATATTGCCAAAAAAATAAATTAAGCTGCAAAACAAAAATGCTTTTAATAATCACGGATACTCCAACAAGACCATTCGAGAAATGCACCTTGGACATAGTTGGACCTTTAACTGTAACAACAAACGAAAACAAATATATACTAACGTTTCAGGATAATCTAACAAAGCTCAGGCGATTCCCCTCGCGAATCAAAAAGCGGCTACGGTCGCGAAAGAGTTCGTCACAAAAATCGTGTTTGACCACGGGATGCCGGAGAAAACCTTTACGGATCAGGGTACAAATGTTACAAGCGAGATGTTCAAAAATACTTGTAAATTATTAAAAACTGAAAAAATTCAGACATTCGCATACCATCCGGAAAGTAATGGAGCGTTGGAACGCTCACATAGAATATTGGCGGAGTACCTCAGACATTACATAAATAACGATCAAATGACTGGGATAAGTGGCTCCCTTATGCCATGTTCACTTACAATATCACACCGCACTCAGCTACCGGATTTACACCTTTTACTGACGTATGGCCATTAAGACATTTTGCCAACAGCTCTAACAAAACGGTCGAAACCAACGTATTCCTACGACGATTACGCGCAGGAATTACGAATAAGAATACGCGCTACTAACCAATTTGCCAAAGACCATTTAAATCTACTTACTTCATGACAAAAACTTCATGACAAACCGTCAGAAGAAGACGATCTAAAAAACTAAAATCCCAATGGATAGGTCCATATACGATAACCGAAAAAATTAGCGACGTGAACTACGCGATAAAAGAAGGGCGAAAAACGTTATGTGTGCAAGCAAATAGGATAAAACCATTTATTGAAAATTAAGCGAAGTAGCAGGCAGTAAGCGCACGACAAAAAAAGCGTATAGTAGTAATAAGATATTAGTTAACTATACTTACATTAGTTGGCGGACGAAGGTAAGACTTAAAACTAAAAAACAAGTGGAAGAAGCTAATAGAGAAATACAAAGACGCCAAGAAGATGCGATGATATACTAAAATCACGTTAGATATTAAGAAAATAAGAAATAATTGTAATTTCGATACTCCGAAAAACTGTAACACATTAAAAGTAAGCAAAAAATAATAAAAGAAAATTCGATCCTCTCATTTTCTTTTCCCAAGGAGGAAGAGATGTTAGAAGGCCAAAGATATTATTAAGCAATAGCAAATTAAGTAATAATAAAAGGAAATACAATAAAAGAAGATTTAGTAACGCGACCCGATAAAACATTTGGCCTCCTAACATTATTAAAATACACTCACGACAATAGCGATTAGCAATCGCACGACCCGGTTGTACGGCTGGTTCAAGGAATACCGACTGAAACAACTTAATTAGGAACGCTGACTCGATCCTTGCCGAAAACGATCGAGATAAAAACCGAGAGGAAAAAGGCAGGACAGAGTCAGTTTGGGCGGACAGCAAGAACACTGTCATTCTGTCATTATACGCAATAATTACTTTGTGAAAACAGTCAGTTCGGACAGACAGCTGTCCATTGATTATTGTACGAAATAACTATGCTGTGTAAGTGAACGAATAAAAGTTTATTTGATATAAAATAATCCTGTGAATGTTGCTATCCTAATTGTTTCCAATCTTCCACGGAAGACGAACTCCAGTGCCGGAGCGGCACAACAGGAGCGAGTTCAGCAGCAGAACTAGTGAACTCGGAAGAAGGTTCGAGATTCGCCGAGTTGGTGACCCTCTGTTTTTGTGGACTAGGATTGGAATAAGTTCATCGAATATTATCGATGAACTCTGGAGAAATGAGAATGCGGAGCGAGTTCAGCAGCAGAGCTAGCGAACTCAAAGGAAGATAGAGAGGATAATTAATAATAATTAATAATTGAAATAGAAAGCAAGAAAGCAAAAAAGAGAAAAATCCGTGAATTGAAACTGTTGCAAAATCCGAGAGGTATACGTATATATAAAAGGAGGAATCTGCGATTTAAATAAGATATATATATATGTATATGTATGTATACATATAGAATGACTTACTAGTTGATATAGCAGTTGAGGGTTGTAGACGGCGTTCGAGATGGTTTGGTCGGTTTCGGAGATCCCCTGATTGTTTATGGATGATGGAGTTTTGTTGTAAGAACTTGTGTGAACGGTTAACTAGTTACCTTCTGTTTATTCACTCCCAAACCCGGACAACCAAGTCGAAGAAGAAGCTCAGAAAAAAAACGAGAGCTCGGGCATGCCTTCGGCAGAAACAGAACGGAAAAACGAGAGCGAGTCTTACAATGTTGCGACTTATATAGGAATCCTTTCTTTTCAGTGAGATGTGCCATGTCGGTTGGTTAGGATTTTGATTGGTGGGATATTTTTGGGGATACTCTTTTTAATTTCTCTTTGATTGGAAAGTTTGTTATGGAATCAGCTCCACTCACAGTCCAAGGTTTGATTTTACTATTATCTATTGGCAAAGTAGATTGGAAATTGTTTACCCTGTCTGTCTTCTTGTCTTAGGATTGATCAAAATTCGAAAGGCGTTGTCGAGAAAAGGGGGATGATTTGTAAGTGGGAGTTAGTTAGGATTTGTTATCTTTGTGTCATGTGTAGGTCTTTCTTATGTTTATAACTCCTTAAAGTTATTGAACGCAAGAAGATCTCGTCGTCGTTGATCGTGAATGCGGTGTCGAATAGCAACAAACAAAAGTCCAGTTTTCGATCCTAAAGCGTCTTTTCGTTTCATGATTTTTAGACGCCTGCAACAGCTTATCTCGATATGCGTTCTATATCAAGTGACACCTTTAATCACTTGTTATTATTGGTTGCAGCGTTCATATCTCTGTTTATTTTTTTCTAGAGAGAGAATATCCTGTGATATTTATTTGATTTTCTACAGACCATAGGCTCTGAGTTTTAGCTTTTTATCGCTTCCAAAACAACGCACTTTTCAATTGATATTTTTCTTAGGCGACTTTTATGAGTTCTCGAGAAAGAACGAATGAGTCCATCATTCAAAAAAGGTTTTAGAATTGTAAGCAAGTGGATCCCATTCGAATCTCTCGCGTATATTCAAGAATCATGACGACCAGATCTTTTTGAAAGAAAAGAATCGTGGAGTCCACAGGACGTAACACCCCCCGCCTCAGACAAATGTTGGAGGTGCGCAACATTTGCAAACAAAATAAAATCGATTCTTTCCTTTCTTCGTTTAATGAATTTATTCGGCAATTTGCCTTCTAGGTTTAGAAGGATCCACATTTAAGGTTTTATAGTTTAAATGTGCATCCTTAAAAGAAGGAGGAAAGAAAGAAAAGGTGATTTCTGGATTTTTTATTCCCTCGTCCTTCTTATTATACTAATTATAGTAATTTATTAATAGGTTTGCGCATGGATATACACATGTGTATATATATATATATATATATATATAGCGAAAATATTATTATTATTATTATTATATATATAATTAGCTGTGCAGTTTTCTTGATAAAACACAGAATCTCTATGGACCAGATTATGTGGCACAACGAATGCATAAATAGATTTTAAATTGGGATATTAGCTGGGATATTTGCGTAACAACTACCGCAAATTTTGTGATGGTCGCTGAGACTTTGATAAAGTCGATGTCTCTTTAGTGTGGTAACACATCGAAGTTTCATCAGGAATCGATAATTATCGAATTGAGTTTTCGGCTTCGTCCATGTATGGGGATCTTTTTTCATAGTCCAAGGATGATTGTAATGCATTGGCATTTCGTTTACTGTAATCGACGATCAGGTAGTTTATTAAATTTTCGATTTAAGAAAGGAAAGAAAAAATAAAAAAGAAAACAGAAAATAGTTTTGTTCTTGTACTCTAGGTTGTTATAATTGGAATATACTTATTCGTTTTAAGATTTAGAGCGAGAGGATAAGCAAAATTTTCACTTTACGTACACTCTAAACTTTTAGCACTAAAAATTTCACTCCTAACAAGAGTGAGTGGATGCAAAGTCACTGCTTTAAGAGTGAATTGTCACTCCTTTGAAGTTAATCGGTCTACTCTTAGGTAATATGTGGGTTATTTCACTCGATCAACCGAAGTGATTTAAGCATCGATCGATAATTCAATGTCAGATACATTGAACTGTTACTTCAATAGGGTGAATAATTTTATTCGCTAGGAGCGCTATGGTCATTTACGGACAAAACACTGTCAATCGCGTAAAATTGCTCGTTAAATCTTATCTCAATAATCGCTGTGTTGCACATCGTAAAATGGTAATTGTTCCGCTGTTGAACAAGCGTGTTTTGGTCTCGCTTTGGATGTTGCATTATCCCGTAATTTTGTCTATCCTTGTGTAAATTCGTATATATCTTACTATACCCTGGCCTTTGTTAATCTCCGTGGGGATCAAGAAGAAGAAGTGTCGTAGGACGATAATGTTTCTAGTTGATTATTGTGCGCATTGTTCGCGATGAATATAAACTTTGCCACAGGAAAGCATTATTCATTTACTCTAAGTTCGAACTGAGATGCTTAAATTTGTTCGAAACGTATATAAAGTTAATGTAGTTCATCTAACAAGGCTCGTTCCTCGACCTCTTCTAAATGATTGTTATTGATTATTTAATTCGAAAAAGACATGAGAATTTCCATAAATTAAAAATATTGAAATATATAACCTGCAAATAGACAATAGAGTATAAATGTGTGGAAGATTGACCATAAAATAATGTCTTTTTATGTAGCATAAGTGTGTACAAATAAATATTTATTTTCGCAGAATACATTAAACAGCCCGACTGCATTATACGAATATTTGTTAAATAAAGGAGTGCTACATGATGTTCTGAAAATATTGAAAGGTGAGTTACAAAAAGTATGTCAAATGATTTTAAAACTTTTAAATTTTCAAGTTGAACTACATGTATATGCTCGTACAAGAGGTATCATTGAGTCATGCGAAGTGAATATAAATTTACTAAATCAATTTAATATTCTTCGTAATGAATATTTAGGACTGAGTTATGTATTATACATTAATGTATTTTATTATATTATACAAGAGAATAACCAATGAAACAAGATTTGATTTTGAAGAATTTCATAAGTATTAAATTCATATATATATCTACCTACAGGGTGAGTCAAAACAACCTATTGTCCTTAAAATATCGTATTCCTGA
>JANQDE010000752.1:26252-39149 GCA_037157785.1 Cephalotes varians
AAAATAAATTAATAAATTTATGAACAAATTGATAAAAACAAAAATATACAACGATGAAAATATAAACAAAGATATAAAGAAAAGATTTGATACTTCTTTGTTGTATTTAAAATTTTCAAAATAAAAATAAAAAGATTATTATTATCTAAAGAGTATTATTATTTATTTTCCTAAAAAATTATGATACACTGGCCGGTTTTGCCGCGCGTAGTTGCATTTGATGCGAAATATTACTACATTTTCTCGTCATATTTGTGAGATACGATCAATACGATGTGCCAACATTATTCGTACATAACTGCACAGATTATTTATCTTCATTGGATTTTAACTTTATTAAGTGTTTTGCTAATAATGTTATAAATAAATTTTACTTCTTGTAACAGAATCCTCCACACATACACTTTCTGCAATGAAAATTAGATTTATTTAACATGCAGCAAATTTTGAAAATCCTGAAAGTGGTGCTTATATGCAGAGAGATTATGAAGAGACATGGAATATTCCTCGTTACAACAAACAAAATTATCATTTCATTATCTGGCAGAAATTTTATTTAAAAATGTTATATAAAAATAAATAAATAAATAATGATTAACATAAAATATAGAATAAACCTTATTCGGCACTTTGCGATTCCTGCCATTATCAACGACAATTTACTAATTTTACTTAATTTCTTCCTGCCACCATTGCATCAAATAGTATAACACCAGTCGACGAAAAAAAAAAATAATTACGAATTTTTTTTGCACTTTCTTCTTTGCTTTTCTTTCTTCCGCTTCTTTAATCGAAAATTCTTATCTCGATTATTTTATGTTTTTCTTTCTTTTTCTTTTTCTTTTTCTCTCTGTAATCCTCTCTTTTTTCTCTTCTCTTTCCACCTCCCACTCTTTCTTTTTTTCTCTTCCTGCCACCTTCTTTTCCTTTCTCCCACTCTCCTTTTTTTCCTCTCTTCCCTTTCTCTTTCTCTCTCCCTTCTCCTGTCTTCATCTCTCTTCCACCCCCTCTCACTCTATTGAATAACTTTTGCCACTTGTTATTGAAGTGGAAAGATGAGTAAAGAACAAAATAGACAAGATAATGATAGAAACACTGCTTCGTCGTCCTATAAAATTGCGTAATTAGGAAAAAATTTCATTGGGTTAATATAATTTTTAACGAATGTCAAACGGTCGCAAAATCATACAAAGTTTCTTTAGCATAAGCTTCTTTCTCTTACGCTCCTTTATTTATCATCTCATAATAAAAGAAAAGTTCCAAAACCATATAATTAAGTATATAAATAACTCTATTAGGCAAAACCATTCCTTCTCATTAAATAAAAACAATAAAGGTAATAAACTTTATTAATTTTATAAAGGTATTTGATAAATGAAGTTAAGAAAGTAAAGTATGACATAGATAGAGGCAAAATTTCCAAAGAAAAAGAAAAAATTTATTTTGAGAAACTTTTATCTAAAATCCTAAAACAATAAAACACACAACAGAAATCAAAGAAAGACGTACGTGTCAGATTATTTCGTCTTGCAATTAAAAGATTACGCAACATTTCTAGAAATATTATCCGTGATCTTAATAAGAAAAACAGATCAAGTGTAAAATAATTTTACTATCAAAGCTAATAAGTGAATTATTAAATGTTGCATTTTTTAGATTCTTTGCAATAAAATTTATTTATCTTGCTATAAATGCATTTCCATGATAAAAAACAGCAATTAAAAATTATTATATAAACCAACAGAAATATCAAAGTTAATATTTTAATGATGAAATGCAATCGCTAGACGTAAATTCATTATACATTAAAAATTTTTTTTGTACAAAGGAGAACTTTTTTTTGCTCATTTGCAACTCGAAAAAATTTTTAAATTTAATTGATGTAATTTTATCTTAAAAAAGTTCTACATTATTTCATAAGTAATTTATATCCATCTGTAGCTAATACGTATGAAGAAAACTTTATTCTTCTATAAAAATAAAAACATATAAAGAAAAAATAATTTCTCAATATAAAGTATTTTTATTGAAACACTACAATATCTTTATATTTCTAGGATAATTAAAAAATAGAGATTACTTTAGATAGTCTTTTCACGTGCTACGATACAAAAAACTATTTTTCGTTCTTAAATATTTTCATTAAAGAAATGGAATCTGAAGCTCTTCGGCTTTTGTTTTTAATGTCAATTTGCGATCAATCAGAATTGTTTCGCGGCAGTTCATTATCGTAATCTATTGTGTTCTTTTCGCTTTTACTTCGATTGGTCATGTGTATTAAACGATAAAGTTTGCACCAGCCTATACATGATTTGTGATGATTCGCATTCTTTGATTTCGTCAAAAAAACCGCTTCACTAATGAATTGACACGAATTAAACGACGAATGCAAATTCGACAAATATGTTTATTTGCAAATCTTATATAAATAGAAAATTAAAAATTTCGAATGGTCTCGAGTTACGAATCGCGCATAGTCTGGCGCAAGTTTTATACGCATAAACCAAATTAGATCGCTGGATATTATTATCAGCTTTATACGATCAATAATTGTAAATAAATTAAATTGCGGATAACGCCAACAATTTGCGATAAAGTATCAAATGATGTTATAAAACTATATATAGTGCTGGCACTTTCTTCTTATCGTAATTCATAAATTCATCAAATTAATCAGAGATAGAACTAACAAATTTTTATCGATATATCAAATAATTTTTTTATACTGTTTATATTAAATTCTAATAATATAATTGTTGTGCTTATAACATGCTCTTGCATCGCAAAACATTACTGATTTATCAACAAAATTGATTCGTATGTTAAGTTACTGAAATTGCACCAAATAGAAGGCAGAGTTTCTAACTATTTATTAAAACGCAAACAATCCAGCAAGAAAATAAGCATTGTGTGCCAAGCTTTATTAATTCGATTTTGGGCATACATACTGGGAGGCAATCGTGTCTTGTCGGTGAAGAAGAAAAAAAGCGTAGAACGCTGAGTTGTATGAGTAGCACTATCTTTCTATACAAACAGTAATCTGTCATAAATACATCATAGGATGTTTAGCTATACAATCAGCTAAAAACTGTCGAAATTTAAACGTAAAAGAAAAATGACAAAAATTTTTGTCGTAAATATGTTTTGAAATTAAAGAAAGAAAATAACAAATAATTTGATATATAATGGCTTATGCAGTGATCATAATTTGTTGCAGTTTCAGATAAATAACTTTTAACCGAGTAAGTGGATCCAAATGAATTTTTGCACTAATATTTATTAGAGTTTTATTAGTACATACAAAAAATTTAATTTGTAATGCTACTTCCTCAAATCCATCAAATTTGCAAATAAGTACTCAAATAATAATATAAAACACGATTTTATATAAGAGTGCAAGCAAAAATCAAATAACTCAAACCAATAAGAAAATTGTACTTAAAGAATCTCGCACAGTGGCGTAACATGGGCTAATGTAGACGTGGGCAAAGTCACATCAGCGAGGCTCCTTTTCTATCGTTACTAATAAATGTGCAGTGGGAGTGGGATAATATTGAAAAGCATATATATTTAAAAAATAGGTTTTATTTTTTACAAAAATAATGTTTTTCGGCTTTTTGCCTTACTGAAATTCTCTACTATAGAGATAAAATTTAGAGAAATAGTATAAAGTTAATAATTTAAATTCTGATTAATAGATTCATTTTGTATGGCGCCTACACGAATATGGCCAATATTTTTAAGGTTTTTATTTAATTTTAAAATAAACGGAGATTTTATGTCTGGTGGCCTCGCACAGAGGGCTTGCGAGGCCCCTTAAAGTGCGAAGCCGTGGGGAAGGGCCCACTTCGCCCACGACTCGCTACGCCACTGATCTCGCACAAATGTTAATGAAAATGCTTGTTGAGCCGCGGGCTTTTGCCGCATGCCACCTGCAGTACGTATCAAAGTCTGCCGTAATCAAGAGGTTAATCGTATAATCAATGGCACATTTGCTATTTCACTCTTGCTTGCTCCTCTCTTGTCACTGGGCGAAGGACCGCGTTGTATATGTTCGCAGAAACATTTAGGCGCGATCTAAGCATCGTTGCATCGTTGCCCCTATTTTCACAAAATATAAATCAGGGCATCAATCATGTAACTTTTTCTTTAGGGTGGAAACGTGAAAAGTGAAAAGTTTCATATGTATTGTACGATCATATGCGATTTCGCGGAATCATGTAATTCTCCTAATCGTGGAAATGTGAAATTTTTCACGTGACTTTTCACGTCACTTTTTCGCCATCAACTTTGGTAGCGGAAAGGCGGAAATCTAGAGAATTAATGAATATGCTTTGTAATTAGACTTTGGAAGTAAGTATATCAGTACATTTTTGTTAGTATTATTAATTTTCTCTACTAGAATCTTTCATTTCGTGTGAATAACGCGTCGAATAAGCCTAATTTCATCGAAATTGGAAGTGAGGAGCTTAAACTTAATAATTATTCAATATTTTTCTGTGATATAATTATAATAATAATTAAACCATTTTAATATTTTTTATACGTTGTTATAATATGGCTGCAATATGATCGGTTTTACAATTTGTGAATGAAAACAGAAATTTATTGAAGATATAACGAAGATAATTGATGCATCCAAGCTACATACATAATCGCTAAGCTTGAAAAATTTCACGTGAAATCTCGATGAGTGAAAAGTGAAAAAAAAAAGTAAAATTTTTCACGTGAAATTACATGATTGATCCCCAGAGTTGAAATTCTCTCATCGCGCAATTCCCCTCCGAGCACGTTTCTCTATCGATTTAATCCTGGAGCACACTGAACGCATAAATATGCATTGGCTTCCATCGATACGTGTATGGCTTATTTTACACTATGGAGAGTGCTAAAATAGATTTATTTTTAGATAGATATGATAAATAAATAGTACAGATGTATTTTGTCGCTCTCTTTCAATAACAGTTTCTTCACTTCTGTAGTATTCAGAATAAAAACTCATTAATTAAGTTATATATTATGCTTAACTCATTAACTGAATTTGACGCTCGCATCTTATACGAGCACGATGCCTCATTGATTTTATAAGATAATTTATTTTATTTATTCACAATACAATACAGTAAAATAATACAATAAAATACACATTTCAATAAATCTAACAGATTCCAACAATCGGGATATATATCTCATTAATTATGAATGTGGAAGCGACGAAACGTACATAGAAAGGAAATCGGGGCCGATTATCATATAGGATTAGTTGTCAAAGAACTTATAACTCGATTAATGTATGGCAAGGCATTGTCTTCTTTATGTTGTAGATGATATAATATTAATTTGTTGAATAAAATAGTTTACGCCAAAAGCATCACATATATTATTTACAACGATTTTTAAATCATATTTTATATATTATCTGAAATATACATTATACTAGACCACGCGGGTTCTTCTCCTCGCGTGCTCCTCGGGTGCCCGCGTGGTCAGGCCTGTATTATACATTATAATATGAAACGTAAGATAATCAATCATGAATATGAATTTAATAAATCATATTTTTACAGCTTTATTTAAAATTAAATATCTTATTTTTACAGCGATATGTTTACGGTGATATATATTCAAAAGTAATACTTTTTAATACCTAAGAGATGTAATAGATATATAAAGCGATATCTACAATGAGATTTTAAGTCTTAAGCCATAATAAATTGACCAATCATAATCGATTATTCTTCTCATTCGATTGTGATTGATCAATTTCTTATGGCTTAAAGCTCATAATTTCATTGTAGACAACAGCTCTATATAGTGTTTAAAAAATTTTTCATCTACTCTTATTTAAAAATCATTATTCAAGAGATCTCGGCTCATCTATGTTATTGAAACGATAATCCTTGATTTTTATGCATGTGTTGCTGCGTTTTTAATAGGGACGTGCGTCAAGTACGCATGGCAACGCGTGCATGAAAACCAGGGTAGTTTAATTATGCAAAACCACTAATGTAGTTTAATTATGCAATATGACGCACACGTGTTCAATCGGGAAAGAAAATCAATATACCGAGAATATACAGCGAGTGCACCGAAGAGTAAATAACAGTCGAATGTGTCGGAGAACGTATTAATTATAACAAAAAATGGATATTGCAAAATTTACATGATTCACTGACAAACACATATCATTTTATTTACTTACCGAGATGACGAAAATTACCCTATCATTTCTTGAAATTTGCCATTTTTTCGGGAATTGGCAGTTTAATATGAAAATCTGTATGTACAAACAACGCGTTTGACAATTGAAAGTATATATTTATTTTATTTACTGATCAGCGATTGTCATATTTCCCGATATGATATTAATATTTGAGACAGATTTTATTTAAGGATTTTATTTTGATGCTTTCTCCAATACCAAAGTTTAAATCGAAATTTAAAAACTGCAGTTTTCTTAATTTATTCTTTCTTTTCCAAATCAATAAAAGAAAATTTAGATCGTAAATATCCGAATTTTTGAAATCACTCTGAAATCAGCTACAAAAAAAATTACAAAAAAATTGATTTATAATGGTTAAATGCAACGAAAAATGCACCCTATTTTGCTACAGTTTTAAGTAAATATCTTTTAAACGAGTAGGTGAATCCAAATGAACTTTTGCACGAATATTTGTCAGAGTTTTATTAGTATACGTGCAAAATTTGATTGAATTCATAATGCTATTTCTTCATCAAATTTGCAAATAAATACTACAAGACGCGATATGCGCGGGGACTGCGGAGTGATGAAAAACAATAGAGACCACAGAGTTGCCAGATCGTGGGACGTGGGACCTCCCACCATCTGACGCGGGATCTACCATCGCATATGCAGGTAACATGTGCGTGTACTCAGCGCCAGTCAGCGCTTCGGCCCGAAGCGCCGTTTGCATAATAGATCCCGCGTCAGATGGTCCCACGTCTCACTATCTGACAGCACTATCTGACAGCACACTGAGAGACCATCATGGTCACAACATATGGTCTCCTTTTCATCTCCCATGGGAATCGGTTTTATTTGTCTGGAGCATTGCCGGCCAGGCGCGTTGTATTTCCATCCTTTTCAATCTACTCTGAGTCAGCTTGCATTCCCTCGAATGCAAGGATTATAGACCTATGGTTCCTCCTATATGTTCTAAGAATTCAATGGCGATTCATTAATTGCTTTGCAATCGGATATGCGAATTGACCGCGTTCTAACGAGGAATTGATTGTCAAAAATCGTCTTAAGACCTATTAAACGACAACAGATCCGCAGTTTGTCACCCGGAAATGTAAGCAATCGCAAAATACATGCTCAAAATATCACGAAATTTTCTGCGAAAGACGTTAAAGAAATACTATATAAATTAATATAATCAGGATTTAATGAGTAAAAAACAATTAAAAGATTAACCGTTCCATACACTGCAGAAATTTGCGTTTCGGCGCAAGAGCCCTTTTCATGAATCTTTTTTTGCGGCGAGATAAACTATTAGAATGATCGGGCATGATGCACAGTTAGATAATGGATTACCACGAGCGTATGAAATGACACCAGCTTCTATCGGGCGCACGGATTTTTATCTGGAGCGAATCGAACGATTACGCCGCGCACGTACAATGCTGATAAAAACTTCACGCGGGCGTGAATACTTTTTCAATGGCTTTCGAGGACGATTTCATACTCGGGAAAGAGAGAAAGAGAGTCTGCTCCCGCATTGAATAAATATAGAAGCGTCGGAGAAAAGCGGCAGTGGCCGGCACTCATCATTATTAGAGCGTCATTATCCGGTCCGCCAAATTGCCTGTAATCCCCCTTTTTTTCCCCTCGCTTCGTAGATATTCGAGATTTATGCAGAACACTCTTTTAAGAGTTTTGAATACAAATCGGATTCGCAGATGGTGCGCATGCATTATCAATGAGCCGGATGCGAAACGTGCGCGCGTAAAACGCCGCTAAAACGGAGGGATTATTGAAAGGCGACGGTATGCGCGCGATATTTGTTAAATATTGAAAGTTACCGGGTGCAAGAGTCAGGAGTCTCGTTAAGCGTTCGTCACGTCGCAAAAAGCTCGGGTAAAATGTGTCGCATTCGTGTTTGTCGTATTCTCCCATATATTTTTCTAAAAATGTTCTTCAGTAGATAACGTTGTTCACATTCGTTGTTATTTCTTATTCTCCCATTTTTTTTATTTTTTTTATTTGGTCCGCGACCGGCCCGTTAGATATCGCAATTTTTTTATATGCGGATGTGCGTTTCGCTCGGTCTTCCATACGACGTGCGAAAATCACTCAAACGATACGAAGCGAAGTAATTCGTCATGTTTTATAGAGGAACGACTGAATCATCAGCGCTGTGGCGTAACTCGAACTATTACACGACTCATTAAAAAACGATTAATTATCTTTTTTTCTTCTCATCGATGAGACGTTTATGATAGAAAACGCGTGCCTTCTTCGACAACATATATCGGTTTCCCATGAACGAAGGAACGCGTGATCACGGCCTATCGAGTTGTTCCTTTGTTCGTTCATGATGACGAGGACAAAGAGCCTTTCGCGAAGGGCACAGAAAGGAAAGGAACGGCCTGAGGAGTAGCTGGACGAGGCGAGACTATCAGAAACGGAAGACAATGTTTTTAAATATGTCGGAACGATCGGAATTTTCATCCGCGCGATGCGTGGCACAAATAGGGTCGGTATGGGCGCTATCTATATAATATACGTATAATTCGCCGTCGGAATAACGAGAAGCGTTCAAAATCTTCTTTTATTTATGTAGATTTACATATCTACTTTTCTTACGAGAGAAAATTTCATAATGTAATTTAGTTATATTCTATAACGTAAATATCTGAATAGGCTTAAATTTCTCTTGATATTTCCGCAAAGAAACTTTTATTTTTATATTTATTTATTATTTACATGTGCTTGTGTGCGTCACATAT
The DNA here is from genome assembly GCA_037157785.1 of Cephalotes varians. Classification (NCBI taxonomy): domain Eukaryota; kingdom Metazoa; phylum Arthropoda; class Insecta; order Hymenoptera; family Formicidae; genus Cephalotes; species Cephalotes varians. Next base: position 35,226 of record JANQDE010000752.1, read on the forward strand.
GTTTTTTATTAATCAACATCATTTATTGTGCGACGTTCGGGTGAAGGAGAAACAGTGAAAACATATAAAACATAAATAATTGTTCGAGATTTCTCATCTAACTTGTCAATCGATATCGTATTTACATAGTATGTGTCGTTGCGCGCTAAAATTATCGTAGAAATGTTCGATTCTCATTGAGAATCCGTGGCGTCGCTTTAGAAAAAAAATAAAACGTTCAGCAATCTTTTTATTGCGCTTTTATTGTTTGAGTGATTTTCGCACGTCGTATGGAAGATCGAGCGAAACGCAATCCGTATATAAAAAATTTGCGATATCTAAAGGGCCGGACCGCGGACCAAATAAAAAAAATATAAAAAATGGGGGAAAAAAGAAATAACAACGAATGTGAGCAACGTTATCTACTGGAGAACATTTTTACAAAAATATATGGGAGAACCCGACAAATACGAATTGACATCGAAATTGCGTCGGTAACGGTAGTGAAAAACCGAGCGACACCGAATCTTTTATTTTTTCGATGATCGCTGGTAAAGTAATAGACTTTGATGAGCTAGCCCGGTTGCAAGGAACAATACGGAATTGAAAACATTCCTCAAAAATGAGGGAAAGATAAAACTAACAAAGTGCGAATCAGGCATCATCGTCCGATTTCAGAAGAAATCAAAAGGCAGATGCCTTACCCATAATATTACTTATTACGCATTATTATTACTTATTACCCATAGTATTTTTACTTATTACGAAGAAATTATGTGTAGCATACAGAATTGTTCCTGACATGAAAATGAAAATTTCCACGTGGAAATATTTCAGACAGTTTCAGAAAGACATAGAAAAGACATAGAAAAGACATGGAAAAGAAAAACTATTCTTTGAAAAGCCATTCACCAATTTAAGTCCCAGCTTCCCCTTTCGTTCATATAATTATATAATATACAATATAATATAATTTAACGACTCTTATTCTCTGGGAAAAAATAACAGAGAAGTTTGCTTATTCTTCCTTTGAATAAGTAAAAAGGATTTAGATATTAAATTTTTTTCAAAACATGAAATTCCCTTGAAAATGTATATAAATGTATATGTATGTGTAATGTCATATTCATTTTTATGAAAATTTATATTATATTTTTATTGAACAACACATTTTTTTATAATTTATTTATTTTTTGTTACTTTTTATTGTTATATTATTAAAATTTAAAAAAAGTAATGACAAAAATTTTAATTTTTATAAGTTTATACTTTAATTATTGTAAATAATTTATGTAAAATCTCATTGCAATACAAAAATTAATTGTTACAAATAAATAAATTTTGTTTATTTATCGAACAATTAGTTTCTACATCGTACTAAAGTTTTACATAAATCATTTTGAATGCTTGAGATTTTTAGCATTGACATTTATGAATGTTAGAACGCAGCCTTTATTTTCCTTCGACACGTAATGTGTCTTGAATTATTGTTTATCTTTGACATGTAATAATACGTAACGACATGTAAAAATATATAACATAATAATGTGTTCAATGATAACAATAAAGTGATTAAAATAACAAGTAATTAAAATTATAATTATTATATATTCAAACGAGTATAAAATGAATACGTTTATAAAATACCTAGTGGAATAAAAAAGCAGTCTTTCTCAGCAAATCATAGATCTAATATTATATTTAAAAAATTTATATTACAAACATTTATATTACAAAAATCTGTATTAAGATTTATATTGTAAATGTATCCTGCTTCCATTAATGTATAATATTTAGTACATTCTATGCAAAATGCAATATGCATAAGTTTGAAAGCAAGCAATTTATGTTATAATATTCGATTCGCTACATTTGATGAAAAGACAATTTGATTTTTATTAAATCTAAAATTTTATTTTATTTTATTTTGCAAAATACAAATGCGAAATAAGATACCGTTACAAACATGCAATTTTGTAAATACATAAAAAATAAAATCTTGATGTTTAAAACAAGCTTGAGGTAAGATTACGCCCGATCATAATCGCTATAGTCTCCTTGTCCCTCTTCAGAAACATCGAGGCCAGATGTACAGAGGGGCAAGGAAAAAACTACAGAGATTATGGCCGGGCGTAATTCCACCTCTTCAAGCTTTTGTTCAAGAGTGAAATGCTTCTCTCTTGGCTTATTGCAAAACAGAGAAATAAAATAACTACTAAATAAATACAAAGGATGCGCATATAAAAAATATAAAAGGAAATTGTTCGTCGGGAAGTTTATGCTATGATTATGGGACGGGACTGCGAAGTTTCCTTGAGCATCTTAATCTTAACATGTCCGCTATCTTTTCAATATGTGACAATACATAATTTAATTGTTCCTTTGTGTGTGCAGCGGAAAGGCAAAATCTAATTTTGCCTTCTATTAACGGCGTCACTGGGAATCCAACACCAACGGTCGCAATGTTACGGGTTGTCAGAATACAAATCACTGCATCGATCTTAAAAAATAACTAAACTAGCACAACGGACGAATCTTCGTTTCCATAGATTATAACTCCGATTTTATTCAATTTACATCTAAAATATCTTGTATTCCGAGCTAACTGTTTGATACGTTTTTTACTGGTATCAACATCAGTACTGTCCTCCCCGGGAGTAAAGCCTTAAAAAAAAGATACTCGCCAATGTAGACAAAAAAAATCTTTATTTATTTTTAGTAATATAGGTTTGTCAAAGGGATTCACGAGGGAAAATCCCAAGAATTTTCAAAAAAGTATGAAAAGCATGGAAAAGTCAATAGAAAGTGACTAGATATTAAACAAAAAATATTAAACAAAAAATATTAACATAAAAAATAAATTAGTGTTATTGTTAAATCTATTTTCTTAAAAAATATATAAATACATTCCAATGTAATCAATATCAGCACATTGCTGATATATATTTTATGCGAGATATTACTATCCAACCAAAAATAATCGAATCGATCGAATAGACTATTGCTTTTGATGACGATCGATGCTGATTCGATTAATTATTTCTATACTTCTCGCGGGATATATCTCTCACGGACTATATCTCTTAATCATATTTATAAATACGATCAATACGATTTGACATTATTCGTACATTTTTATAACTACATATATTATTTACTTGTATCAGATTTTAATCTTATTAAGCGTTATAATTAAATTTCGCTAATAATGTTATAATCAAATTTCATTTCCGATAAGGAGAGGCGAAATTCTCCGTCCACACATGTACTTTATGCAATGAAAATTATACTCATTTAACAGTAAATCATGCAGCAAATTTTGAGATCTTAAAAGTGCTTATACGCAAAATATAGAGAAATTGTAGAATGATACGCGCAATCGAATATTCTTCGCTACAACATAAAAAATTACCACTTCACATATTAAGTTACAGAATTTTTATTTAAAAAAGTGGACAAATAAATAGATCGATGCTTTTTTTGAAATTATAAATTCTATGTATTTATTAAGTAATTTACATATTAATTAAAATTTTTTTGCGTATATATATATATATATATATATATATATATATATATATATTTCATTATCCTTCTAACTTACTTTTATATAACTAAAACCCCTAGTAGCACAATTGATTGACGCAATATTGGGAAGTAATGTAAATCCAATATTAAACATTGGGTGTAAATTAATTCCCAATATTGGTCCAACATTAAAAGGTAGACGCCTCGTCTTATGTAGCCAATATGTCTAAGCAATATTGGTTCAGTAGCATTGGACCAATGTTAAGCAATAATATTCATCCAATATTGGACCAATATTGTGTATTTAATCAATTTTTATATTGGATATTGATTGTTTTTTAATATTGGCTTAATATTATAAACTAAAATTTGTTGTATAATAAAAATTCTTTTATTTAAACATTTCTTACAAAATTT
>JANQDE010000753.1:17195-28275 GCA_037157785.1 Cephalotes varians
AAACTTGATGAGGCGATATAGTGCATCTGCATCAACTGATGTGTATCAGGCAATAAGGACTATTATAAAATAAGTGAGAAATTCGTAAATTTTGCTGTCGCTTATTCGTGCAATAGAGTATACGTAAAAAATAGTTTGGACATTATATTTATTTAAAATTTATACAGGGTGTCCTAAAACTGACGATAAAAATTTTAGTGACAGATACTTTATAAGATTTAAAGGCGAAAATTTTAATACCAAAATATCGAGGCTAAAGTTTTTAAAAGGGAAGAGTTTAAAGATTATGAATGACAGGGCTAGAATTTCGCGCACTTARRGATRGCAAGGTGCTYCTATRAACTGAACGCCTTTAACAACAATAAAATTATTGCACAAATAAGCAATGAAAGTTTAATAAGTTAAGTTTAAGTTTAATAATTTTTCTTTTAGATAACGCTCTTGTGTGATAGACTATTTACCTACTTATAAAAGGTGTTTAAAGGTGTCCACCATCACATTTGATACATAATTACGCACGTCGAAGGAGAATATTTGTCGAATTTAGAACCATTTGTGACATTATTGCCACGAATGCTTCGATAATTTTACTTTGCAAAAACAATTCTATTCTATTTTCAATTCTTCTTTATAGACATTTTATGTCTATAGCCCTTACGTCTATGCCCCACAAAAAGAAATTAAAAGAAAGGGATTAAACTGTGCTGGCTAACTTATGTGACCCACATTGCGTCCAATCCTCTACATTTAACACTCATCATATAAGTAAAGAGTGAGGTGGAGATCTATCTTGTTGAAATATCATTTGTTACATATTTGTTACATATTTAATGATATATTTTTTAGGATCTGTGGCAAATGATTGAGCAAAAAAAATTATTGTGTATGGCATATTAAGCATTGCCTACATTTTAAAAGTGTCAATCTACGAATTAATATCAGAATTATTTTTCCTATATTTGCAATAATTTCAATAAGATATAGTATGTACAATAATTAAACTTATTATACTACTAAATTATGAAGTGAGCTGGCCGATAAATTTATACTAAAATGATGCTAATAATTTCTGATTGTATACTCCTAAGGATCTTCATGTTTGAATGAATCATCGCGAGTGAAGTGAAAATTTGAGTTTGAATAAAATACTGTTTGTAAAAATTCAGATTCTTCTTCCCGTGCTAATAATCATGTACAAAGATTGGTTCTCCGTGCGTAATTTTGAGACAATAAATTGTGAACGTTTGTATAATAGTAGGCATGAATATTCTATTTTCTTTCTGGATGCATTATTGTTTTAAATATTTATAAATTTCAGCTTATGATTTGTATACTAATACAAGGATCTTTATCTATTTCCGATAAAACTACTTCTTCGTTTTCAGTATAAACGTATCGTTCGTAATCGCAATATTTTTTCTTATAGATATCAAATTTCGCAATCGGTTCATTAAATATAAAAATACATTGTAGTTGAGAGATCTATAGTCAAAGAAATGTTTGTATTCTTGTGCAGCAAGAATTATAATAACTCTAATCTGTGTGTATTAAACTCTTTATTTTTAATTTAATTCTAAGAAACATTAAATTGTAAGGAATTATATAAAAAAATATAAGACAATTAATTGTTACATAATCAAAAATTAGTGATAACAAATAATAGATCATATATCAAACAAATAATGTTATATGCTTATTATTTATGGCGTGTATAATCAGAGCTCAATTCTTGCTGCGCAAGAATACGTTATGCGTTTTCCCTTCCAATCATAGTGTATTTCTGCGATTAATAAATCAAGTGCCAAATGCAGGAAATGTAATGTCCATAAAAAAAATATTGATAGTCGAACGATATTTGAACTAATAAAAACGAAGAAGCAGTTTTATCAGAAATAGATGAAGATCCTTTCATAAGTGTAAGAACTATAAGTCGCAGATTAGCAACATCAAAGATAACAGTGCAACACATCCTGAAGGAAAAGATTACATGTTTACCATTATGCAAAGTTTACAATTTATTGTCTCAAGATTATGTTCAGAGAACTAACTTTTGTACGTGGTTATTATCACGGGAAGAGGAACAATTTGAGAAATTTTGCACACAATATTATTCACAAATGAACTTTATTTTACTTGTAATGATTTGTTTCATATACACAATGTACATATTGGAGTACATTTGGAGTAATGAAAATGGCAGCTCCTTTGTACAAATTATTTCTGGATATACTTCTGAAATATACAATCAGAAGTTATCAACACCGCTTTAGTATTAATTTAGAATTAATTTTTTTTTTCGGATTATTTTATAATTTAGTAGTAAGTTTAATTATTATAATCATTGTGATTGTAAGAAAAATAATTCTGATGTTAACTCGATTGGYCTTTTAGAAAGGTCGGCAGTGTTTAACCCTTCGTCTGAACATGTAAATTTTGGTGCACCGTCTGTACACAGGGTCTAAAAAGTCCTGTCGACTATTTTTTGAAGAAAAATACTTTTAAAAAATCTGAAAAAATTCTCAAAGATGCGTCTTCTATCCCTTATGATGATTCAATAGTATTTCAGATGATTTATAAAAAATTTTTTTATTTATAACAATTAAAAAAAGAGAAAATCATTAAAAGATAAATGTTAATTAAAAAATTCATATTTCAGTCAAAATATAACTTGAAAAAAAAAAATTCTTGCGGGGTTTTATAGTTGAATACATACTTTTTAAGAAAAAAAAACTCCAAATGTGGTGGCTTGAAAAACCATAATTATTTTGAAGATTGAAAATGTGGTTATTTTAATATGAGTAAAATAATAAAAAAACAATACTGTTGTGCTAGAGCGCTATCTCAATATCAGCGCGCGGCTATTCTTCCAATAGAGCGCGCTAGCGCGATAAGCGAGCTCATGCGAGCGCGACAATAATGAGTAACGCTCGCTCTCTTGCTTCACGATCACGGGCGAGCGTGCATCGTGCGTTCCTTTTTCTGTACGTGCACCGTAGCTTAATAAAGTAATTAGTACGCAGTGTAATGGACGTCTTTAAGATCCCGCACCTACACAACAGAGAATTGGCGACGAGGATGGGATCCGCGAGTTGCTAGCGGGAAAGAAGAGTCATTAGGCAGTGCTGGTAAAAAAATTCAGTACGGCTCAGAAGTTACATTCAATATGGGACGGCGCATAGACCGGATCGCACGAAACGGTGCATGTTGAGAGCACGTGGCGTGCGGAGCCGCTGAGGTACGTGCGTAGCAAGGACTCTACGGATACAGGAGTCTTTTTCCCTTTCGAGTCGCATGTGTGACTGGGCATATACACGGAGTAGAATGGCAACGGTTGTGTTACACGGTAACCTTTCGATCGATATTTTCTATCCTGCAGCCACAGAGTGGAAACGATGGTTGCAGAGATTCCAAGCAGCCATCAAAATTTTCAAAGTCCCAGCCGAGCAACAAGTGTTGTATTTGCTACACTACATAGGGTCAGCGGCATTTGATGTCATTTGCAATAAAACGGCGCCTGCAGATCCTTATACTCTTCCATTCGGGGATCTAGTTACCCTACAGTCTGAGAGAATTTTATGCCCCGGAACCGTTTGAAATAGCGGAGAATTTCCGTTTCTACCAAAAGAAACAAAAAGAAGGAGAATCCGTGAAGGATTTTGTTGCCGCCTTACATAAATTGAGCATCCATTGTAATTTCGGACCTTACTTGAAAACAGCATTACGAATCAGGTTGTTTTTGGACTACCCAGTCTTCGGGCTCAATCGCGATTACTGGACCAAGGAACTAACATTCGAAAAAGCAGTTCAAGTGGCCACGGCAATGAAACTTTCAGAGCAGGATTCCCGGCAGTTACAAACCGGGACGACCGTCGTGGAGTATGTAGATACAAAAAGTCATAAGTCGGAAAACAGAGGGAAAGAAGAAACCGATTCGAGAAAAGTCAAGCAAGGAGAAAAACGAGCAGAAGCGAGCAAATGTCGGTAAAAGTAATGTAAGCAAGGCGGGCACGTCTACACATGCTAATGTATCTTGTTTTAGATGCGGCGGAAACCATTTAGCAAATAAATGCACACTAGACAGAAATATTAAATGTAATTATTACGGTACGCCAGGACATTTACGCAAAGTCTGCATGGGAGCGAAGCAGGCATCTGTGAATCAGGTCGAGGAGGTCTTGACGGTGGAACATTGGAACCATCGAGATAAGTTTTTTAAGACACTTGTCGTTGACGGAAAAACGCTGCGTTTCGAGATTGATAGCGGAGCGGCAGTTTCGGTCGAGAGTACTAGTACGGTTAAACGTTTCTTCCTGAAACGGTCGTTGGAGGCGACGAAATTACAGTTAGTAGCGTTTTGCAAAACGTCAATTGAAGTGGTCGGCGTGTTGCCGGTATCCGTTGTATGGCGCGGTGGCATTTGTAAATTAAATTTATACGTTTCAAAGATAGAACGCGAGCCATTATTAGATCCCGAGTGGATACGACAATTACAGTTATTTCAATTAATAGATTCAATTGATACAATTCAAAGCACACAAGATTGCACTCAAGCAAAAGTTGCGAAATTGCTACAGGATTATAAAGAAAAATTAGATTCTAGTTCTACAAAAATAAGAGGCCTACAGGCCAGTATAGTTTTGAAGGACAACGTGAAACCAGTATTTATAAAAGCACGTACGGTTCCGTTCAAACTGTTGTCCTTCGTGGAACAGGAATTACAAACGCTCGTAAAGGACGGAATACTTAAGAAAGTAAACACATCGTGATGGGCTACACCAATCGTTCCGGTCCTTAAGAAAAACAATCAAGTACATTTCTGCGGAGATTTTAGTGTCACTTTAAACCCGGATCTCGTAATCGACGAACATCCACTGCCAACGATCGATGAGTTATTCGCGTCTATAGCAGGAGGTATCAAATTTACAAAAATTGATCTACAACAAGCTTATTTACAATTAGAAGTACATGAAAAAGATCACGAATTATTAATCTTAAGTACACATAAAGGACTATTCCAAAGTACGAGATTAATGTACGGAATCGCGTCAGCGCCAGCAATTTGGCAGCGCGAAATTGAAAATATCCTACAGGATATACCGGAAGTGTCGGTGTTTCTGGATGACATTAAAATCACAGGACCGGACGATGAAACTCACTTACATCGTTTAAAGCAAGTATTACTACGTTTGGCGGATAGAAATATACGGATAAACGAAGGTAAGAGTGAATTTTTCAAAAATAGCATTTATTACTGCGGGTACAAAGTTGATAAGTATGGCATACATAAAACGATTGAAAAGATGCAAGCAATTGAGCGAATGCCACGACCGCGCAACGTAGCCAAGTTACGTTCTTTTTTAGGAATGATAAATTACTACGGTTTATTAGAAATTTAAGTACCATTCTTGCACCATTACATATATTGTTGCAAAAAGACATCGCGTACAAATGGACAAGAAATTGCGAACGCGCATTTCAGCGGGCAAAGAAAGAATTCCAGAGCGATACCGTATTAGTACATTACAATCCGAGACTGCCGCTGATCCTAGCGACCGACGCGAGCTCTTATGGCGTGGGAGCTGTCTTATCCCATCGGTATCCTGATGGTACCGAATGTGTATTACAGTACGCGTCGCAAACCTTAACAAATACACAGCGAAAGTATGCACAGATAGACAGAGAAGCTTACGCGATTATCTTTGGTATTAAAAAGTTTCACCAATATTTATATGGACACAAGTTCACACTTATTACAGACCATCGTCCTCTTGTACAGATTTTTTTCACCTTCAAAACCGTTACCAGCTTATACAGCATTACGAATGCAACATTACGCAGTCTTTTTACAAGGATACACTTTCGATATTAAGTACAAAAATACAAAACAGCACGGTAACGCCGACTGTCTATCTCGCTTACCCGTTGCGTTGACTACCACTGCGGAACGTGATGTGGTGGATGTTTACGAAGTTGAAATCGAACAGAACATGCCGATATCTACAGAACAATTGGCTCAGGCGACTGCGAAAGATAGCCAAATACAGGAGATTATCAAAGCGTTACGTGGGAAGAAAGAAATACCCGCTAAATTACGTTTCAATGTAAACCAGGCAGCGTTTAGCATACAACAGGAGATACTTTTATGTAATGGGAAAGTCGTAATCCCTACATCATTGCGAATTCGATTCTTACGCGACTTGCATAGGAGCCATTTTGGGGCGGCCAAAATGAAAGCGTTGGCGAGAGGCCTATTTTGGTGGCCGGGCGTAGATAGGGCCATTGAAGAAATAGCAAGAAATTGCAATACTTGTAATTCACTACGTAATAATCCTCCAAAGATTGAGATTCATGAGTGGGAAACCGCAGAGGCACCTTTCGACAGAATACACATAGATTACGCGGGCCCATTCATGGATGCCAATTTCTTGGTTTTGGTAGACGCATTTTCGAAGTGACCTTTTATTCGCATCGTCAAAAATATTACAGCAAAAAGTACGATAGATGAATGTAAGAAGATTTTCTCGGAATTTGGAACTCCTAAGACCATAGTAATTGACAATGGTCATAGTTTTCGTAGTGCAGAATTTGCGCAATTTCTTAAAGCAAATAAAATTACACCCAAATATATAGCCCCATATCACCCCTCTACAAATGGGCAGGCTGAAAGATTTATACAAATGATGAAAAATTCGTTACGAAAAATGCTAACAGATAGTAAAAATAAAAATTTGAAACTAGAAGATGCATTACAAGATTTTTTAATACAGTATAGAATTACATCACCTTGTACTACAGGAGTTACTCCATCCGAGAGAATGTTCAGCAGACAAATACATATTTATTATACTACATATGTACCAGACAAAATTAAAATACAAAAACGCGTAAACACAAACCTTAATAAAAGATTTCACGAATTTGCAGTGGGGGAGAGTGTCCAATGCCGGAACTACAATGGAACTGTCAAATGGAAGCACGGCAAGATCACTCATCGCTTAGGCAAACTACATTATAGAATGACGTTAGATGACGGTCGAACGTGGGAACGTCACGTTGATCAGATCCTCCAATCTGGAGAATACTGAAATCACCCTGAAGAATTGCTAAATGAAACGGACCCGAAGCCTACACGGATGGCGCAGAAATACCACGAATCAACGGAGAAGAAAATCTAAGAATACAGCCAGGGCTGGGAGGAACACGAAAATCACAAGCGGAAGTACCAGCCCGAATTCCAGTAGGACAAGGGGAGCGCCCTGTGCGCAACAGAAGATCACCGGTGAGATATACGGATCCGGAAGTAACGTTGAGCTTTCCTTTCGGGAGGAGAGGTGTTGTGCTAGAGCGCTATCTCAGTATCAGCGCGCGGTTATTCTTTCAATAGAGCGCGCTAACGCGATAAGCGAGCTCATGCGAGCGCGACAATAACGAGTAACGCTCGCTCTCTTGCTTCGCGACCACGGGCGTGCATCGTGCGTTCCTTTTTCTGTACGGGCACCGTAGCTTAATAAAGTAATTAGTACGCAGTGTAATGGACGTCTTTCGCGCACCTACACAACAAATACTTTATGCTTTATTTTCATTTTTTATTCAAATAAAGTAGTAGAAAAATGCTTTTCAACTTCTTCGTGATCAGATTCTCCTTCAGAAGCTTCGTCCAGAGCTCGAAAACTACGCTCTCGTAGATAATAACTTATATTATTGATTTGTTCGTCACCTATTGTACACTGAAAGAGGTAGTTCATGTTTATGTTTTTATTTTGAGATTAGAAGTATGTTATATGTTTACAGAAGCAATAAAACTAATAGGGATGAGTATCTAATGCCGATTACATGCGAATAAAAGCATAATAATATTTTCACTTACCTACACGAAATACCATCGTCGTCTGCACAGGGTTTTCTTGGATACGCTCGTCACTTTCATTAGCTGCTGCTCTGGCACAAACTGCTGGATCGAAGCGTTCCGGCGGTTACGAGTTCCCCCTATACCTAGTTTTTTTAGGGAAGAGAACCAAGCTCCGCTCTTTTTGATTTCGAAAGTTATTTGACTTGAAAATTTCGGTTGTTCCCAAAAAATTCCCTATGTACAGACGAAGGGTTAATAGTGCCATATACAATAATTATAAAATCGTGGAAGGGCTAATGAGAGCTATAACACGCTGTTGACGGTGTGTAGTAATTAATATAATTTATTCAGTATAATTATAAACGTTTCGGCTTACCTTTAAGCCATCCTCAGTGTGTACGTTCAATGTTCAAATCGGTTCCGTTAACAATGTCAAGTATCCAAAACACATCCGGATGTCAAACGGCGAAACGCGAAGTGCGGCGCGCGCAATGTGCGCACAGGACGCGCAGCGCGGCAATTTTGTATTATATATCTTGCAAAAACTGTGATTTGTTATATATTGTAATTAAATTTTGTTTAAAATTTCTATGTATGTCTGTTGTAAAAGTTCAGTGTCGGATTGCAAATTTAGGGCATTTCTTTGTGATTTGATATTGATCATCTCAGATATCARTCTTTTGTAATAAAATCTTTCTTTGTYTAAAATTTCTGGGTTGTCCCAATCAAATTCATRATTTTTATCTARTYTGTGTTCCGTTATCACCGAATGTTTCCCAGTTTTTTTATTAATGTCATTTTTGTGCTCTGTTACTCTAGTGTTAAGTTTCCTCTTTGTCTGTCCAACATATGGCATCACAGTCTTTACAAGATAATTTATAAACAACGTTTTTGTTACAATCTGTCGGCAGAGTATCTTTTTGTGCTTTAATTATCCTTCCCAACTTATTCAGGCTAAAAAAGGCTAATTTTGATTTTAGTCCACCCGATATATTCTTGAATTTTTCTGTGACTTTTTTDATGAATGGTATCACGAACCAAGTTGTTCTTTCCTCGTTGGTATTGTCCGTAATTTGTTTTTTGGTTTGTTTGTTGAAAAGCGATTTTAATCTCATATGGATTGTGTCAAAGATAAATTGTAAAGGATAATTATTACTTACAAACGTCTCAACAACAAACTTTAAATTCTTTTCATGAAATTTTGGATGCGACAACAAAAATCTCTGTCTATCATGTTAATGATGACTCCTCTTTTTTGTGAGGTGGGGTGGTGGAATAAAAAGTTAAGTAATCTCCCTGAAAATGTTGGTTTTTTGTACCAATCGAATTCTATTATTTCTTCATTGTTTATGATTGTCACATCCAGAAAATTCAGTCTTTTCCCTCCTGTTTCTAGGGTGAATTGCAATCTATTATGCAATGAGTTGAAAGCGTTCAGACACTCATTAATTTTTTGTCTAGGAGCTGCCATCGCTATGTCGTCAACATATCTATGGTAAAACGGAATTTCAATATTTAACAATTTGAGAGCCTTCATTTCCAAATCTTGTAAAACAATCTCTGCGATAATAGAGGAAAAAGGGGAACCCATCGGGGTGCCAAATTTGTAGATTATGTTATTAAACTTAAAGTATGATTCTAAAATTAGCTTTAATGCTTTCAAAAATTCATTCTTTGGTATCTTTATGCCTTTACTTATGTGAGACCATCTATTTGAAACACTATCCATTGCCAAATTGATCGGTATATTCGTGAATAATGAAACCATGTAAGTGATATGAGATCATAATTTTCCTCTATTGCCACCCCATTTAATTTTTTAATTAGTTGATAGCTGTTTTCAATGTGRCTATGTGGTTTAACTATATTATTTGAAATTATTCTGTGTATGTAGTTTGCTAACGAATATGTAGGGCTGTCAATTGACATACATACATTTACAATAATTTTTTACTTAACCATTTAGTGCTACAGCTTCTATAAAAATATACAATTAAATATGAGCCAGCAAATTGTATTTCGACAAGATGGAGCTCTTCACTCTTAACTTATATCCTTTTAAATTTCTTTTTGTGGCATAGATGTAAAAGAATATGTTTATAAAGGAAGAATTAAAAATAGAATAGATTTGCAAAACAAAATTTTCGTAGCAATAAAGCATTCGTAGCAATAACGCCACAAATGGTTCTAAATTTGACAAATAGTCTCTTTCGACGTGCAATCCTTTCTAAAAAAGGCATGTTAAATCGATTACTCGCATATATCGAAGTATTGTTTCCGCTTTTCCGCGATGGCGATTGGTTCTCTAGCTGCGCTTGCTTCGTGAGCGACTGTCATTGCATATTTTGACAGTTGTGTATCGAAGGGTTAATAGTGTAATAGTAATAGTGTAATATAAATTGCATTTATTCACATAGTAATAGTGTATAATTAAAAGAAACTACATAGCGCGCGCGAAGCGCGCGTCTGTAATGTCTAGTTATGTATAAAATGTAGTGGTGCACACTTTAAACATCTTTTCTGAATAGATATCTTATTAATACTATTAATTTATTATTAATAATAATCTTTTAACTCGTCTATGTAAGAACAAACATAATGAATCTCGGCCTAACTAATAAGCAATTCGCGGATCGAAGCGCTTATTTAAAATTCTTTTAAATACATCAACCGGTCATTTTAATAAGTTCTTGCTCGCTAGTTAGGTCGAGATTCATTATGTTTGTTCTTACATGGACGAGTTAAAAGGTTATTATTAATTATTTATTATACGCTGGCCTTACAATGCGTTATATTACCGATCTGAGAAATATTATACTAGTTATTGCGATGAATGTTCCGAATTGCTCGTTAGGCCGAGTTTCATTATGTTAATTTATTATTGTTTTCGAACGAAGAAAGTACATCTGTATAATTCATAACTCATGTTTTTCTTTACAGACAACATATTTTGTTGAAGTTGTTATCACAAGCGTTGTGTTTAAAAATTTAGAAAAAAATATTGAAAAAACACACATTTTAAATAAATAATCAGTGCATATTTTACGACATATTCAATCTTTAAAATTGAAAATGTTTTTATCGGTCGATCATACGTAAAGTCTTTTATTATATGAACCAAATAAATACAGGATCATCGAAAAGTATCGGACTCCCCCCTAATTTTCAGTTAGAATGCATTTTGGAGAAAATGTCCAATAGCAAAGTTGTATGGTTTCAAGCGAGGAGTAA
>JANQDE010000754.1:4195-21708 GCA_037157785.1 Cephalotes varians
TCTTTCGATTGGCGGTGTCAAAAATATAGGTTTTCATTTGAAAAAAAAAAGTTGACCTTGAAATGATCTTGAAGGAAAGATCCAAGGTCAAATCCGAGGTCACCATTAAATTCCTCGTTGAAAGTTACTGAAGATCTGACCTTCATAATTTTTTTTAATCACTTACCTTGCGAAATTTYCAGGGGTTTCCATACTTTTTCCCCACCCTGTATATATCTCTCAATCGAATAAAAGATTTAATTACAAAAAATTAAAAAGGTAATGATACAAAATAAAAAGATTTAATTTAAATAAAAAAATTTTTATGTAAAAAAACTTGGCGCTGCTAGAACCTTGAAATAAAAACGAAAAATTTCGCTTTAATAAAGATAAAACAATAAACAATAAACTTTGTTTTTATTCAATATAACATTTACATTTATTAAATTTATAATTACATTAATTTGTCTTGTTGTTCACCTTATTAAGTCTAGCAACGCCATGTTTTTTTACATAAAAATTTTTTTATTTAAATTAAATCTTTTTATTTTGTATTATTACCTTTTTAGTTTTTTGTAATTACATCTTTTATTCGATTGAGATATATATATAAATATATATATATTTGAAACGTATATATTTGAAATATATACATATATACTTGGGTTTGGTATAATAGTTTCCTCTTCATACATATGTACTTAGGTTTGGTACAATAATTTTCTTTTCAAACTGCATGTGGAAATTAACTGTCGAAATAACAGGATGAAATTTCGCGCCATTTATTTGATATCAAATCTTTTATACAAATGATATAAATATTATTAGGGTTCATTATTACAGATTAAAACAGAAAGATTCTTTAGTGGAAATATACATATATACTTGGGTTTGGTACAATAGTTTTCTTTTCAAACTGCGTGTGGAAATTAACTGTCGAAATAACAGGATGAAACTTGGTGCCATTTATTTGATATCAAATCTTTTATACAAATGATATAGATATTATTAGGGTTCATTATTRTMGATTAAAACRGAARGATTCTTTAGTGDAAATACAAAGACACTATCACTTAGGTTCTATTTTCTAATTTGATACATCAGTTTTTTTCGAGTACAATAATTCGTATCACTTAGGTTTTATTTTTTAATTTAATACAGTTAGTTTTTCGTTATAAATTACGCCTATACTTGACACCCTTTTTTTACCTTTTTTTAAAAAAGTAATATTGTAATGATATCATGCATTTTTTTAAGCAGTTTTCGTGTACGAGAAGATCGTCTATATTTCACATTTTTTATACTTGATACTTTTTTTATATTTTATCTGTCATTAAATAATGCAATCAGTAAAGAAAAATAAATTTATGTGCATATGTCGTCGTCGTCGTCGTCGTCGTCGTCGTGGTCGTCGTCCACCCGAGACATTACCGTGTCTCCTGATTATTGTTTAACCTATATATGCTAGTACTTCTGTGTTACCATAAATGAAAAAATCCATAATATTGTGGATTGCTTTGTGTAATGATGAAAATGAATAAAATTATACATTATTGAAAAATCCTTTGTTCGTATATTTATGAACTATATCTCTTCATTACGATATATTCTGCAAAACGTTTAATAACATAATTTATGTATTTTAATTTAAAAAAAAGAGAAACTTTGATCTTGTTATTTTACTATTTTTACTATTATTTAACACAAAATTTCAATTAATATTAATTTTTTTTTTAAATCTAAGTAAAAGGCATACAGTGTCTCGCGCCAAATGCAACAAGAAACATTGCGTGGCGACGAACTTTGCTAACCCGATAGTCTAAGATCGCGGTCCGATTCACGCTCAAAGCGCTTACAAGCATCGTTTGTCTTTGTTTACTATTTGATAAACAACAAGAATGAAATGATATTTAAGCGCTCTGAGCATGAATCGGACCGCGGCCTAAAGGTGCGTTCCGTTTCACGCATATGCGCGCATTCATCTATAGTTTATGTAACGTATACGAACACTGCTGAAACTATGGCGGCTTGAGTTCGATCGCTAGCGCCTCTCGTGACGGATATTGCAATCGTACACAGTCGACGACGACGATGACAATAATAATGACGTTTTTTAATGTAAAATTACTTAAAACAGACTTTGCATCGCAATATCTCTGCTCGTAGGGCATGCAGAGAAAAAATAAAAACACTTTTATTATGTAATTCAGAYCCAAGMTATCSATTGAGYCTATTTARAATTTGATCGGTTCAGTCGTTATTGAGATCCGAAAATCTCAAGTGCTCGCATCTCGCCGGCTCGCGTAAAGATATGTCGACTGAGACACGGTAGTGTCTCAGTCGACATATACTTGACACCCGAGACACTACCGTGTCTCCTGATTCATCGCAATAATCGGTAACAAGATTTATTATTTTTAGCTAAAATGAATGAAATGTTACGTAAACATAGGCGTTATACTATTTGTTTACTTTTATTATATAGAAGAATAAAAAAATAAATCAAACTGTACGACAAAGGAAATATTAGGTCCATCTAATACTTCGAAGGAAACAACAACAAGGAGATTGGTATAATTTAATACAAGAAATACAATTTCAAGATGATGATACATTTTTTAGTTACAGTGAGAATGACATCAACTATGTTTGATTATATATTGGTAAAAATAGGACATAAAATAACAAAATCAGAAACAAACTGGAAAACTCCAATCCTAGCTGCAACAAGATTGGCAATAACATTATAGTGTGATGTATATAGTTAAACTTAATCAATTATTATGTATATAGTTAAGCTTAATTAATTATTAATTATGTTCACGGTAGATTACAAAACAAACATTAAAAAAATATAAATCTTTACATTTATTTGACAAGTAGATATCAAATACAGTTATTTGACAAGATGGATATCAAACAATAGCTTTGAATTACCGAATTGGTATAAGTACAATGGCAAACATAATCAAAGAAATATGTGAGGCTATCTGGAATTGTTTTTATGCAGATATATTATTTACTTCCACTCGAGATGGATGACGAAAAATATTTTATGAATTTCAAGAAACATGGAATTTCTCCAATTGTATCGGTGCTTTAGATGGAAAACACTTTTCTATAATTGTAAGTTTATTTTAGACTAGATGTGCCATTAAAATAACACTATGGAAGCCTTTATAATTAAAATACATGCTTCCTTGTTTTTGTGGACACCGCAAAGATAAAAATATTACAGTAATACTTAGAAGTAAAACTATAGTAAGTATATTTCAATAGTAAAGCTGGAATCATACAATGCATAATATCTTGAATGATTAGTTTGCGCTATACGTTGCTATACTTTCTCTGATGTCTACGTGCTTCGTATGATGCACTATAATGAACATAAAAATCATGTATGCTAATGTGCTATGCTCAGTGCAAGAACGTATCTAGCATGCAGCAGAGCAAATAATAGGACATAATAGGATGCAAATTAATCATTCAAGAAATCGTGCATCGTGTTTCCAACTTAACGGCAAATCATTACTACAAAGAAGTAACTGTAACGATAAAGCGTTACAAATTACTTGTTACTTCCCACAATTCTGATTATTGCTATAGTTTTACTTCTAAGTATTACTGTAATATTTTTATCTTTGCGGTGTTCACAAAAACAAGGAAGCATGTATTTTAATTATAAAGGCTTCCATAGTGTTATTTTAATGGCACTTGTTTCTGTCACTTATAAATTTTTAATTGTCGACATCGGTGCACAAGGCAGACATAGTGATGGAGGAATATTTAATTCCCATTCAATAATGGGACAAAAGTTTTATAGTACAATGGATTTACCTGATTCTTATTCTATTAGCATACGACATACTGTTCCATATGTTATTGTAACTGACGAGACCTTTCAATTAACTTCATTTAGCATGCGTCCATATCCATCAAAGAACTTGACCAAAGAATGAAGGATCTTTAATTACCGGCTAAGTAGGGTTCGACGAATGGTCGAAAACACGTTTGGTATTTTAGTAAGTCGATGGCGTATTTTTCATAAACCTTTAAATACTGGCTTAGAAATTGTTGATTCTATAATCAAAGCTACTATTTGCTTGCATAATCTATTGATGGATACAACACAATATTGCACAGAAACTTATGCTGATAGACAGTCAATAAATGGAAAATAATTAAAGGAGACTGGAGAACAATTATAAATGCATCAAATTTCATAAGTGTATCCAATGATGGCAATAATAATTATGCAAAAAATGCTGGTGAAATTCGAAATATTTTTGCAAATTACTTTATAAATGAAGGTCAAGTTCCTTGGCAAGAATTAATGATATAAAATGTTTTTCAACATTTGTGATTACTAAAAGTTTATAGTAATATATGTTACAGATATATATTAAACGTTTAGATGACATTTAATATATATTAAACGTTTATTACTTCCAGTAAATTTAGAGATACAGATAAATTATATTAAATATTTTTTTTTTTTAATAGGAAAATATTTTATGCACACCCCTCCTGATCTAACCGGTCAGATCGAGCTTCGGGGTAGTGTGGGACTCTGTGCCGCGCCATGCTGCGTCGGATCGCCCTACCCACTAAAAACCCACTCTCACCGCGGCCCTTGCCCGCAGGCTGGGGGAGGAACGTGATCTAGAACCTCTGCACGACTAACCGTTCCCCCCCCCTCCCCTGGATTGGCCCGTTGGGGCTTCGTTCCGCGCGTAATCACGCATGTCACACCATCATGGAGGGGAGGTCCGCACCGCCGGGTCGACGGCCGCGATACGGCGCACCGTCGGGGATTCGTCGGGCCCCCCCTCTGAAACTGAAGTGTCGACTAAGGGAGGGGCTTACTCCCACACGAGAACGGGAGGAGAGGCAGAGCAACAGAGAATAGGTGACGCGGTCATCGCCGCGTCCGCCCGCTCCTCGGCGGACACGGAGATTATGGCGGGGCGCGCGGATAGTGAGGGGGCCTCACAGGGTTCCTCCCCGCGCAGCCCAATTAGGAAAAAGGCCTGCATGGAGCGCAGTATGAGTCTCCTGATGTGCCGCTCCCGCAGAGACAGCCCCATCCGCAATATACCGGGCCTCGGGTCCAGCCCGATACTGAGACCGTTGGAGAAGCGGAAGTGGTGGTCGCGAGGGGGGAGGAGATGGTAAGGGAGGAAGATCGTAAGCCCCTCCCTTAGTTGGCGGAGGCTGATTAACGTCTCATCGTGGGCCCACAGGCACGCATCCGGGACCCCCCGGTTTGTGGTTCGATTTACGACCACGGTCTGCGCACGCCGGGCAGCGCGGCCTATTACGGTACGCCGCCACGACGTGATCCGACCCCCCACAATTGAAACAGCAGCGCGCTCGGTCTATAGGACATGAGCAGCGCTACTGTACGTGACCCGGGGCGAGGCAGCGATAATCTGAGCGGCCTGCCCTTCAGCAAGGGCACTCGAGTCCTCGCCCACCCGAGCGTCATCCTTCCCACTTCGGCCAGAGGCACCCCCACCGTAGCGGGGGTCTGTACCCATACCGTACACATGCTATCACAAGATGTGCGGATTACCCCGACTCGTACCTGATCCGTGCTGCATTCTTCTCCGTAATTCGAGATCGCCGGGGATCTCTTTGGGCGTGACAGAGTCGTCAAACCCGGTGAGTCTAAGATCTACTTTTCTCACGGGGTGAAACATCCGCATACCCGTCCCCTCGGGGAACAATTCCTTCAGGTGGTTCGCAAGTGCGTCCGCCTGGCTCGTCGCCTGTGCCTTGGGGATCTCCAGAAGGAGGCCCCCAGAGGCCATGCGCTTCGGCCTAACCTCTTTAATTTCGAACGTCGCAGTGACGCTCGGGACATTCTCTCTCACACGTCGCATGACATCAGAGATCTTTGGCGCCTCAGCACCCTGAACCGACACTACCGTTATGCCCACGGCTGCCGTTCGGGGAAGACGCCTCCGAATCTTCGACTTTTTCTTGCACCTACTCTACGCTGGGGGCTTAGATGACGGTACCCCCGTCCCAGCCCCCATGGGCTTGGCCGCCTTCTTACCGGCGGTTTTCCTCTTTGACACTCCTTGCTCCGCGGGGCGCACCGCGGATGCGGACGTAGCTGACGTCGCGGGAAGTCGTGTCGCGGGCCCACTCCGGACAGGAGTGGGCGTTTCTATCCCCACCCCTTCTCCTGCTTTCTTTCCCTTCTTTTTAGAGCTGACCCCCGCCGTGCCCATGGAAACGGTTTTGGCGGGGATCTGCTCTACTGCGCCGGGAGTAGAGGCCACGCGTTTAAGCGTGCTGGCCCCCGGTATTAAGTATTTTGTTTATTAATTTTTTATCTTATAAAATTTATTATTTTAATATACTGTGACGTGACGCCTTGTAGGCGCCGTCACTGATATTTTAAATATTTAATTACCGGCGCGCCTGTATCTTGTGCTCCCACAATTTGCGGGAGAGAGGCGTGGCGGAGTCGCGTGGACTCATTGACGCGCTTTATTCTTTTGTTAATTATCCGTCTGTTATTGATGTAAGAGCTAGCGACGATGTAAGAGTTAGGACTGTGCGAGTGCGGTGAGTCTCAGCCCAAGCGAGGAGAAAAGGAAGAGGACCGCTATCGAAGAGCTGCGAGGACGGCCTGAGGAGGGACTTCAGTATGCAGGTTGTATCGTCTCCCCCGCCTCCCCCTTACCTTATCGAATTGTGTCTATCGCTCTCTATGTTTGCAGCTGCCGTGAGCCAAGAGACTGCCGGGAGGATGGGTCCTCGAGAAGCAGAGAACCGGAGATCGAATTGAGTACAGGAGATTAGTCCCGATAGTGGAAATCGCTCAGAGGAGCGGAACCAGAGTCGAACTCAGAGGCGTCAGGAACGGCTGCGGAAAATCCAGAAAAGCTGCCGCGTTAGCGACCGCCATTTGAGTCGCGCGCCACGGGCCGCCGAGHGCGRTCCCRTATRATTGGCCYTCTAATTRGGGACYRCGGGAGCAAGGACATCCAATTGGGAAACAATTCGCGGCCCATAGGTGGGAGTGGCGGGGAGCGAGCTTCCTGCAAGATGACGAGCCGTCACTGTCGCTGTGGCCGTCATATCGAGCGTGCGTAACAATAGGAGGGCACAGGATCCAGGCTACCGCTGCCGTAAGGAAGGACGAGGAGGACGAAGGATAAGGTCGCCGTTTCGGTGAGACGAACTTGCACAGTCCGGTTGCTCCACAGGCTGAGGGGTTCGCGCGGCGGCCTAGTCGGTCGGATTGTATCGGGAAATTGTTACTAACGTAATCGGCTGCCGCGCCGCCTTGTCGGCCTAAGAATTTTGCGTTTCTCTCTCCCGCGTATCGCCACAGCGCAGTCACTCGTGCGTTGTCGTTATCGTTTATTATTGTACGGTGTTCGAGCGTGATTTTGTGAGATTGCGTATATTTGTCGCGTCGAGCTGTCGGGAGGCTCGTTCCTATCATATAGTCTGTACAATAACGCTCACGTAGAGTCTTTAGTTGCCGCCCTTCTAGAGTACGGAACGGGGCGAACGCCACCGAGGCGCAAGTCTGCGCCCATTGTACTTTGCGCGCCCTGCATTGCTACCGAGCGGACCGAGTAGAGTCCTGACCATCCGTTAGAGTTCGAACCGAATCGCGCAGGAAGAAGTAAAGGTCACTTTATACCGGCCGGTGGACTATGGATTCGCCCAATCTGTAAGAGCGTCTCGAAATATATCTTTGTTACTATTTAGCTGCTTGCGTTAAATAATTGCAACTTCTCTCGCCTCCCCGGATTTTTCCCGTCCGCATACCGAACCGCCCCTTTGCCAATTCCGTGACTGAGTTGCCGTGGTTATCGTGGCCGTCGTGACTCGCGATTTCCGGTAAAACCTTGTATTTCTCTTGTGGTCCGAGTAAATTCCGCGTAAAGAGTGGCACGCTCACTCGTGCCTGGCGCCCAATTTAGAGAATTTCGCTAAAGATCTTATTTTCGGAGGTTCCGGAGATCACGGGCTCGCGACGAAGTTGCCCGTTACTGAGTGCGGTCGCAATACTTATAATATACTTATAATAACCTTTTGTACTGATATTTTTATATATTATATACTGATTTTTTATATATTTGTATACACTCAAGGAGAACAGAAAAGTCAAAATAATGTCAATTTGATGTCACATTTACGTCATTTTTTGATAATGATTGAAATTTCATAAAAATTTTCACTTTATAAAGTTATTTTTGAGTTATCTGAAATCGAAATTTCAATTATTACTAAAAAAATGACGTAAATGTGGTCAATATCAATATATGTGATCAAATAGACATTATTTTGACATTACTTTTCTATTCTCTATCTTGGGCTCTATGCAATTTCTTATAAAGCATGTATTAATGTATTAATAAATACATTTGTAAATAGATACATTTGTAAATAGATGTATCATTTTTCAGATTTTTATATATTTTCTCTCTAATAACATCATTAAAATTCTTTTCATTACACGTTTTGAAATCTCTGAAGTCATTTCCCGAAGGTAAGTCTCAATGTATTTGACAAAATTTTCAATTTTATCAGATTTTGGTTGATACTGTTCTTTTATATATCGAGCCAATTCTAATTCCTTCAAAATTGTTTCTTCTATACGAGTATCTGTAGGTGTATTTAATTTATCTGTAAAGTATAGACAAAGTTTAAATTTAACATATTTACAATATGCAAAAATAAAAATATTTCTAATATAAATTAGAAATATATAAATATTTCATACTAACTTCTATGTTTTGTAGACTTGAGTGACTGATCAGTAAATGATAGGTAAATGGGATAAATTTCTGTATATTACCTAATGCGCAAACTAATGACAAACAAATTCGCAGTAAATTTTAATTTAAAGGGAAAACCGAGAAGCAGCACGATTGGAAAAACAAAAATTTCACAGTACCAAATCTTACGGTCTTATCATTGGTAAGATTTTTATAATACACATACATAAGCACACTTTTAATAGCATGTACATAACTTAATCAGTTTTTTTTAATTATAAAAATATAAATCACTGCTATACATAGTCAGTATATATAGATAGATAACATTTATTTGATTCCCCTTAGGGTTACAATTTCTTATACACAAAGGCCTTATAACTAACTTATAAACTACCACTTACGACTAAAACCTAAACTAAACTCTGTACACACACACTCATTCGCTTTAACCCTACCCTACGCGGACCTCCCCTTCCGGCAGACAACTCTACTCGACTTTTCAGCCAGGGGTTCTCATACTTCCTCCATTCACACTTACGTAGCTTCTTCCATACATCCATTCCCACCTCCCCCGTTCATTTCCCCTCTCCTATATTCCTCCAGCCTTCTTAACCACCGTTCTCCCTTTCCCTCCTCTCCCAAAACCACCTCGATCATGTCTTCCCAGTTCCTTTCCGCCCCCCATATCCCACAATCCTCCCACACGTGCCTCCAATCCTCTTGCCCCAAGCCACACATTTTACACTTTCTTTCATTCTCCCCTTCCCAATATTTACCCTCCCTCATCTCGTTCCCCAGCCTAAACCTAGCCACCCTCTGACACCTGCTCTCCCCCCATCCCTTCCTTAGGTACTCCGGTACCCCGTCCTTCTTGATCCTCCCGTACCACTTATTGTAY
Source organism: Cephalotes varians (assembly GCA_037157785.1). Taxonomy (NCBI): domain Eukaryota; kingdom Metazoa; phylum Arthropoda; class Insecta; order Hymenoptera; family Formicidae; genus Cephalotes; species Cephalotes varians. The sequence continues at coordinate 13,826 of JANQDE010000754.1, forward strand.
TTCGACTTCTCAATTCTCCTCCACCTTTCCGCTCTCTGCATCCTCCCCTCCTTCTCTATCAACACCTGAGCTCTCCATCCTCCTGCCTCYCTTCTTTTTCTCAACTCTACCAACCTTACYCCTCTCTCTTCGTAATACCTTATCCTATCGATTTCCCACTCTGATAAACCCTCCCCACTCYCCTCTCTATCCCTGATCTCTTTCAAACACAGCCTTGCTATCTCGCTGCCCTCCCCTCTTTCCAATCTTTYCTCAAATCTCCAGGCCCTTTGCCCCGCCCTTCCCCTCAATAAGTCCCTCTGAACCTCCTCCCTCACCATATACCYCGGCGTCCTCCAATCCACCCCCAGTAACCACCTTATATATCYGTTYTGCAACCTCTCCACACTATCCCATTCTCTCCACCCCCAAATCTCCACCCCATACCCAACCACTGACCATACTAAAGCGTCGAACAACCACAGCCTTCTACTCCAATCCCCACTGAACCTCCTCTTCCCGATCCCCCACACTTGACCCATAATCGCTGCCCCTTTTCTCACTCTGTCTTTTATCTGCGCCTCCCTCCCCCCGTTTTTCTGGAACACATATCCTAAATATTTAAACTCCCTCACCTCCTCCAGCCTCTCCTCCTTCCACCACCATTCTAACTTTTTCTCTCTTCCTCCTCCCCTCCTAAACCTCATCACTTTTGATTTATTCACGTTGACTTCCAAACCCTTCTCCGACAAATATTTCTCCATCCCTCTCATCATTCCCCTCATCCCTTCCTCCTCCTCCGCTAGCAATACCACATCATCTGCATAAGCCAATACAAAAACCCTTCTCCCTCCTACCTTTATCCCCCCCCACATAGTCAGTATATATATATATATATATAATATTTGCACAACATAACATATTTATGTTGACATATTCAATTAATATACCTGATTGTTTTTCTTTGCAGCTACTCTGAGAAGAAATGCGCAACAAAGGATAGATAGGGGTCTTAATTTTACCTATAATAGAGAAATAGACACCCACATTGCAAATTGGTTGAAAGATGCAAGAAAACATCTCGAAAATGAAGAACTTCGAGCACAGAAAAGACAACATGAACAAGAAGAAAACAATGAAGACACGTGAAAAATATTTATATTTATAAAAACTAACTAACTTATAATTGAGTAAAAATGCAAAAAGTTAACATGTATTCATTCGCGGACTGTTGTGTTTAGTTATTATTTAATTATTTAATTATTATTATTTCTTTATTATTTTTTAAATTAGTATTTAGTTATTATTTAGTTATTATTTAGTAACTAGTTATTTAGTTATTATTAAATAATTATTTAATAATTAAATTAGAATTTAGTTATTATTAGTATTTAGTTATTTAATTATTATTTTTTACAACTTCGAAAGCTGTTTTTTTCTACTTAATGAGATTAGGTTTTTTATATGAAAATGTTCACTTTACTTTTTGAAGAGAATTTATTTTTAAATTTTTAAATCAAAACTACATGTGCACTAAAAACACTAAAGACACAGTACGTAAAAAGATTACACATGTACAAAAAGAATATTAATAAATATATATATTTTGTTACATCATTTATATACTTTTTATAACCTTAAATTGCAATATAGAAAGAATTCACAGGGATACTATATGAATACCACGTGGATATATTTTTAGCGCCGTGCAATTTTCACGTTGTATCAATAATCGTATCCACGTGGATTCGATTATCGTTCATGATCAGATGTCCACTCGAAAATCCACGTGGATTCTATGTTGTTTATAAACATGGCATCGACGTGGATTTTACGGATTATTTTGGGTGCGTTCCATTTAACGCAACGCTCGCGTGCATCATTTCATCTTCGTTGTAATCGAATGTCAAACAAGGAATGATGCACGCGAGCATTGCGGACGTTAAATGGAACGCACCCTTTTTCGAGGAGCTGCTGAATCTGATTCTGAGCTTCAAAACATTTCAAAAATTTGTCAGGAAAGTATTGAAATCAATGAATATGAAGCTATTAAATATATAAGAAATTATTACGAAAACAATATGTTAATGAAAGTGTAAAATTATAAAATAAACAATACGAAGTAAAAATCGACACAAATTAACAAATGAAGAAGAAATCAATCAAAGCAGACCTTGATGTTTAATAACACGTTTTTTGCGTGTATCTTACAATTGTTACTTCGTGCAAACTATACGCCGATTATTTGTCGATTTCAAAACACAGTTTCAAACTGAAGTCGAAATAGTATGTTACATTGCAATAATACAAAAATTTAAAGTAATATCAACACAATTTAATTTAATATCACAAATTAAACTGAGCATTTTAATAATAATATTGATGCTAATGAATATCTTAAATCACTATAAAAGATTTATTGTGATAAATATCATCATATGCTTTAGTAGTCGATTTAATAAAGATGCTCACACGAAATCGTAGGAAGACCCACGTTCCTGATTGAAGTGACAAATTTCATAATAAACTCTTTAGTATTATATAGTGTTAAACAATGTTATAAGATGTTCATTAACATTAATAACTTAAAAATTAGCCAAAATGAGTCCATTTTATCTATCATTCTTTATAATTTAAGGCATTAGTGTATCTTGTGCACATATTTTAAAATTCCTCAAATATCCATATAAAAGTTGTGACGTCACAATATCTTATATATAGTGTACATAATGTGCCGTGCGAAATAGTTATTAGTTTAGGACATAAGTAACATTGTAAATAGCAAGCGCCCCGCGCCCGCACCGCACGCGCTCCACGCCTAGCGTTCGCGCCACACACCGCGCGCCTCGCGCCACGCGTTCGACAAACGCTTTGCGGCCACCACTCCGTAGCCGGGCTGCGAGTATAAAACGGCCCGGCACGGAGCAATCAGGACCAGATCCGATCCGACGAGTAGTACTGCTAGTACGGGTGTTCTCGGCTACAGCTATCCTGATTTTCTCCAAATCCGTAAAGAGCACGGGTGTTCTTGGCTCTTTATTTCCGATAACGAAAGCAAGGGCGTTCTCGGCTTTCGAATCCGTTCACGGAAGGCTCGGGCATTTTCGGCCTTCATTCTGTCACAGAGTTCGGGTGTTCTCGACTCTGTCTCCGCTCCACATAAGGCTCAGGCGTTCTTGGCCTTCATCCTGTCACAGAGTTCGGGTGTTCTCGACTCTGTCTCCGCTCCACATAAGGCTCGGACGTTCTCGGCCTTCACCATTTCACAGAGTTCGGGCGTTCTCGGCCTTCTTCCTTTCGCAGATTTCGAGCGTTCTCGGCTCTTCCTCCGCTCAACATAAGGCTCGGGCGTTCTCGGCCTTTATCCTTTCACAGAGCTCGGGTTCTTGGCTCTGCCTCTGCAATTCATCACAAAGAATATACGCTCGCTTTGAAAGCCGCGCATCTCACGCACCCGATTAATCGCGCAAACCAATCCACGTGCCTCGCATGGCCCGCCACGGGCCTCCGGCCAACCGATCGACGCTGTCACCGAGTGTGACGTCACGTCTCCGCGTGCGCGCCAGCCGTAACGAATCATGGCCGCGTCTGCCGTCCCGCATAAGACTAAGCTCGCATTCCGCAACAACTGCTCAACACGTAAATCGCACTCTGCCTTACACACTCGCTGTAAATAAACTATGTATATGAACTGTACCATAAACTAATAAACTTTTGTTTCGTCCGGTTGCTTAGGGCACGTAATATGCCTCACGCTTTGTTCGCTTACGTACCGTCGCATGCAAGCTTGTGTAACATACCGACCCCGCTCACGAAATACTGCGCTTCGCACGTCCGTACAGGACACCGCGTAAACGTCGCTGTAAATCATACCGACCGAATCTATTGTAAATGATAGAAGTATAAAGCACGATACTTGTTCGCTCCGCACGGACACCGCTGTTAAACCGGCCGTTCAATAAATCGCTAAACTAACTGTTTTCGCTCTGCACGTGTAAATATGTTGCTTAAAAACTGAATAAACCATCGCTTTCTTTTTGTTAAAATTTAACCACGTTTCTTTATTTTCTCCTGGCGTCCAACGAGCTAGATCCGATCCTGGACTTTCGCACGCTCGAGCGAAAAGTCAGACCGTTACACAGTTAATATTGGGTTCGGGAAAGGTTTCCTCGTATTTCCGTAGATGGCTATCGAAAAATATGAAGAAATCTTTTCCCCAATCCAATATTATGCAAAATATAGTCTGGTTAGCAATTATGGCTATAAAGTGATGTTGCTGATGGATTTAAATCACATTGAAATATAAAAATTTCAATTTCAAGAACATATCCCCATAATGTTCAAATGTAAAACGTGTATATGTTCTTATATTAATCTATTGTTTGTTCATATCTATATATATATATATATATATATATATATGTCTTCGATATTAACAATTATTATTCACGTCGTTAATTAGTCAATTTATAATAATATTCTGATTGGTTGATTGTTGATCAATCGCAACCACTAAAATATAGGTTAAGATCCACTTGATGCTATAAATAGATTTGTTCTTTTTAACTGGCTGCACTAGTTCAATGTTCATCTTTCTTCTTCAAATGTAGAGGGAGAAAGATAAACTGTGAATTAGTGCTAAAAAGAACAGGTCTAATGCTGCGAAGCATTTTTTGATTGGTTAATTTGTAAAATTCTATCTTCTAATTGGTCAATCGAATGCTTCGAAGCGTTTATAGCACTAAGTGGATCGCAGCTATAATAGTACTGGAATATACCTTATACCAATGGTGATCCGAGAGAGAGCATGTTAAATGATATCTTTATCCTTTTCAAGCTATACTACGCATGTGTAATAGACATAGATCAGTGCATAGTGGGGATTGTACCTTTGTGTTAAAAAAGAGATATCATTTAAGACCCTCTTCACAACATTAGCGCCCGTGCACGTTCCAGTATTATTATATTTCAGTGATTACAACGGAGCGGCGTCCATTTGGCCATGTTGCAACTGACCACAAGCTACTCACAGTGAACAGTGGGAAAACTCTAGGCACCGGTTGCTATGATTGGCTGTGGTCAATTGCAACATTTATACATGCATATATTTAGAAATAATAAATATTGTTTAATTAGTATAGCTACGTTTAACAGTCATCCATATCGTTTTTTCTCAAAACTATGTATGATTTAGCATATATGATTTGTTTCAAGAACACACATATATTAACAGGCAATGGGTTAATATGAGGACATGTACATATTTTATATTTATATATAATATTATGGGAACATGGATGTATAATTCAAGTTCTTATATATTTCAATACGATTTGAATCCAGCAACATCATTTTATAACTATAATTGTTAACTATATTATTTATTTTGCATATTATTACCTGTTTTATATGGATGGATATTTTTAAGAACTTTTTAAAATACATATAAGTGTTACGTCCTGAGGACTCCACGATTTCCTCATTTCAATAAAAACTAGCAAAATAATCTATTAGAATAAGAAGCACACGAAACCCAAGCGTAACGATCACCTGTTGGCAAGCGGAGAATAAGCCCGATAGAATTTCCTTTTTATTCTGTATGTTGTCATTACGTGTAATACAAATATGTCACAAGGAACCTTCCAGATGCGACTTTGACATAAGAAACTAAACAAGAGCATGATTTTGCCGGTCTTATCTGGTTCACACGTAAACAAACCCAGGTGGCAGAGACTCTAAATGTAACAAACAAATTACCCAAAACAAAACATTCTTTAAACATTGATGTGAATCAGTGGATCCTGCGAAGTCGTGACAACATATGGAAGGAACCACGACTTCATAAACTTTTAACAGGTGAATTCGTGATTCCTGCAGCCTCTAATAAAAGAGGACTCGGCAATAAACCAAAACAAAATAAATGAATGAAACAAATCATATTTCTGGAAGGTGCTATGAGAATTTTCTTGCCCCCTCTTTAAGAAACAGGGCGGGCAAGTGAAGATCCAAACCTGCCAATAGATGATCGTAGAAAAGTCATACAAATAATAATGAAACACCAATTAACATGCGTAGGATAAGACTTACGTTGCGGGTGGAGCTAAGCTAATGTGAGAAGCTCCAATGAAATTTTGAAGATTTGAAAGATCGATCATGAAGGAAGGATATTCCACCAACCAAAACCTTAAAACCAACCAACTTGAATCATCCCACAAGAAATCCATCCCCTAAAAGATTCCTATATAAACCGATATTTTGAGCACGCTGGCTTTTTGCTTACCACTCCAGTCAGTCGTTACGATAGTGCTTCCGCGAGTTTCACAAGATCGGCTAACAGTTCTCAACAGTATAAGTTCACATCAGTTAGCAGCCTCGAGGTCCAACCGTCACCAAATAGTAAGTCACAACGCATACTTATATATCTAATTAACCCGCGGAGTACCCCGGATCTTACGGATTCTCCTACGAATTCAACTCGCGTATCCTCCTACTTCTCCCCTTTTTATTCCGCCTAAGGTTCATTGGTAATTTCTAATGGGCCTTACTTATTTCTAATCTTGAGAGGACCACTAGTATCTCGGGCTTCTCACCCTCTCCTTATTCACTAACTCTACAGCAAAACCTCGACCCTACACCCTTATTCCGCTTAAGGTACACGAGTAATTTTTAGTGAACCTTACCTATTTCTAATTTGTTGAGGACCACTAATATAACGGGCCTTTCATCCTTCTTACGTTCGCTCACTCTACCTTCTCTCTTTTGTTAATATCCATTAGAATGTTTGAGCAAAACACTTTTCCCGAAATTAAATAACCGAAATTAAATAACCTCTTATTTCGATTTTATAAGTCCTTGAGAAAAGTAAATCTCAGCAAAATGCAACTGTTACGTCCAAACCCCGAAGGTTTTGTTTTTATGAGTTGAAAGGAAAGAGAAGGAGGAGGTATGGAAGGACGTAAACAGTAACTGTCTCGCAGGTATGCGCACAGAGGCGCGTGCTACGAATCGAACGCACTTTTATGGCTCTGGAATATGGGTCAACGTTCCGAAAGGACGCTATAACACCTGTTTCCACGAGCAGTGCGATCGTCGGTCCTAATTCGAGTCAAGGAACTAAATCCCTTTAAGTCGGGACTGGACCACGTGCGATCTTCGAGTAACAGGGGAACGAAAGGCGAGGTCTTACAATTTAATTAATAAAAAGAGACRYGATCTAAACTAACATTTAATATTTATTATAAATAATYAATGTAAAAATACAGTAAACAATTGTTAGACAACCGCGATACATTGTTAGATAATAGAATAATCGTGTGCGCGTGTGTGTATGTGTGAATGTGTGTGGGTGGAACGGAGTAAAATTTATGGAATAATTTCATTTATCGTAATTGTGGAAGGGGGAAAGAGGTTATAGAAGAATCTGACGGGAACATCGTGAGGGAAGGGGGAATTGGGAAGGAAAATCGGAATGAGGGAGTCCGGGTCTTGGGTCGCGATGATTTCTTTGATCTCGATTAGATCAAAATCATCGGGCCCGATGGTGTATGACCCGGAGGGGAGAGGATCGGTGCGTTGAGGGAATTGTGTGATTAAGGATTCTAGAGATTCGTTGGGATCATAATAATAATAATGACGTGGACGCGGAGGTGGAATGCGAACCTCGTCGATAAATTCCACGCTAGAGGTGGAATTCGTCGGCGAGATCGGACGGGGGGACTGGATCGGTGAATAAGACGGGGGAGATATAGAGGGAGTGCGCGGGGGAGTATCAGGACGCACTCGGAGTGTTAGCACCGAGTGAGGAGAGTCGGGAGGAGGGTTGCAAGGACGTGGGGGTGAAACAGATTGATGAACGGGAGATGACGGTGATTCGACGGATTGGGGGATCGCGTGTATCGGTGAGT
>JANQDE010000755.1:2712-14849 GCA_037157785.1 Cephalotes varians
ACGAATTGTTTCTATTGCTCTCTATGTTTGCAGCTGCCGTTAAACCAAGAGGCTGCCGGGAGGATAAGTCCTCGGAAAGCAGAGGACCGGAGATCAAATTGAGTACCGGATATTAGTCCCGATGGTGGAAGCCGCGCCGAGGAGRGGAATCMTGAGCCGGACTCARAGGCGTCAGGAYCGGCTGCGRAAAAWCCCGAAAAGCTGCTGCGCTAGCGACCGCCATTTGAGTCGCGCGCCACGGGCCGCCGAGCGCGGTCCCGTATGATTGGCCCTCTAATTGGGGACCACGGGAGCAAGGACATCCAATTGGGAAACAATTCCCGGCCCACAGGTGGGAGTAGCGGGGAACGAGCTTCCTGCGAGACGACGAGTCGTCACTGTCGTTGTGGCTACCGGTTGTTGCGTGCGAAACCAAGGAGCACAGGATCCGAGCTACCGCTACTATAAAGAAGGACGAGGAGGACGAAGGAAAAGGTCGCCGCATCGGTGAGACGAAATTGCACAGTCCGGTCGCTCACTCCACGCGCTGAGGGGTTCGCGCGGCGGCATAATCGGTCGAATAGTATCGGGAAAGTATCGTTAACCTAGTCAGCTGCCGCGCCGCCCTGTTCGCGTTTCTCTCTCCCGCGTATCGCCACAGCGCAGTCACTCGTGCGTTGTCGTTCCCGTTTGTTATTGTACGGTTTTCGGGCATGATTTTGTACGATTGCGTGTATTCGTCGCGTCGAGCTATCGGGAGGCTCATTCCTATAATATAGCCTGTATCATAGCGTTCACGTAGAGTCTTTAGCTGTCGCCCTTCTAGAGTGCGGAACGGGGCGAACGCCGCCGAGGCGCAAATCTGCGCCCATTGTATTTTGCGCGCCCTGCATTGCTACCGAGCGGACCAAGTAGAGTCCCGACCATCCGTTAGAGTTCAAACCGAATCGCGCAGGAAGAAGTAAAGGTCACTTTATACCGACCGGTGGACTATGGATCCGCCCAATCTGTAAGAGCCGTCCCGAAATATATCTTTGTTATTATTTAGCTGYTTGCGTTAACTMATTTGCAACCTCTCTCGCCTCCCCGGATTTTTCCYGTTCACATACCGAACCGCCCCTCTGCCAATTCCGTGGCTGAGTTGCCGTGGCTATCGCGGCCGTCGTGACTCGCGATTTCCGGTAAAACCTTGTATTTTTTTCTGTGATCCGAGTAAACTTCGCGTAAGAGNGGTAAAACCTTGTATTTTTTTCTGTGATCCGAGTAAACTTCGCGTAAGAGTGGCACGCTCACTCGTGCCTGGCGCCCAACTTAGAGAATTTCGCGAAAGATCTTGTTTTCGAAGATTCCGGAGATCGCGGGCTCGCGGCGAAGTTGCCCGTCACTCGTGAGTGCGGTCGCAATATATATATATATATATATATATATACCTACATTGAAAAAGAAATGTTCAAAAGTTCCTTCCATGAATTGTACTGATATGCTTATTCTATGATTGAATTCAGCGATTTTACACTGACAAATAAAAACTCAACAATTGTTGTTTATCTCAAAGATAAAACAATTATTGTTACTGAACATATTTGTCATAATAAAGAAGGAATAGCTGTTATTATTGGAAGAAAATTTTTGATAAAAAATTCTTTGTCATTGTACCCTTGCGACTCACAGCATATGAACATATTTGTCGTACAAAATTTATCGGACTTACTGATGTTGCTAGTAACAGAAATTCTGAATAAAGTCGTTCAACTTCCGTTTGAAAACACAATTTGGTGTTGCATGCCGTTATTACATTCGTCGTTCAGTTAAATGCTGCTACTATATATCAACATAATTATTAAATGTGGAACTGTATGGATAATTGTAGATACTTTCTCGTATGTTACAATACAGATACTGATTTTGTACATATAATTTCATTAATATAATATTAAGCAATTAACTTTCTACTAACAACATTAAAGGTACAAATATCAGCTTACATAAGATGATAACATTGTCATACAGGAACAAACGAAGAATACTTAAAAAAAAAGACTCATCAGACCACGAAAGTTTTATGGTGACACATCGAGCAACGATGGTATTTATAAAATTTCCACTTATAGGTTGCGTTCTAATATTTACGAATGCTCAACATAATATATGCTTAGCTTTTTGCTACGTTATTCAAATTGATCATGATATTTATATTGTATGAATGCGATATATTATGAATGCGATTGCACGTGCAAAAGTTTCATAATAAGAGTTTCATAATAAGACCGCATATCAGTCAAATGTTCTATATCACAAAATCACAATTTCGATTGGTCTATTTGTTTACGGTCTTATGGTTAAGACTACAATTTTTTTCCTCTTTCTTTTTTCCTCAAAGGAAAAAAGAGAAAAGATAAATTGTGCAAGAAGTTCAGCTAAAAAGAACATGCCTGATAATAATTTATATACTTGGTTTTTGTAAAAAGTAAGAAATGAATAGCGCATGCGTAGTGCGCTATTACAATTTAAATTAAAAAATATAATAAGTTTGAAAATTTATAGATGAACCAAAAAAGAAGAGATTTTCAATTGCTTCTAATTACATACCAAAAAGCGAATCAGATTCATCGGGCCAACCGATTAATAAATTAACAACGATAACTAAACAAGGTTTATCATTTATGTATACATATATAAATAAATATATTCATGATGATATCAATTCTTTATTAATTATAAAATATAAATATATACGTGTATGTATGTATTTATTTTTGTGTATAGTATGTGGATTCACCAATTCAAAGAATGAAGCTTCAAAAATTGTCGACAATGAATCACATTTGTCTTCGACCCTTGCTTAAATGTTACGAATAGAATAATGGAAAATTGTTCTATAGTAGATATCGTAGATGATGAGTATAGTGATGCAATGCAACACAGTAATACAGGTATTACATTAATTTATTGACTGTTGAATAAAATTTTGTTGTATAAACTTTTATTAAAAAAGAACTTAAAATTTTTAAATTAGAATAAAATGCTATGTAAATTCTTTTAAGTTTTAACCCTTAGCTGTCCCACTTTCCGGGAAAAACATAACTGTCCCATGGAGTCTATCTGACCCCACGTCAAAAATATTGTAGTTTTGAAAGTAATGATGATATTTATATAAAAAAAAATACTTGTTAATATCTTAGATATTGGAGAACAAATGCTAATTGGTTTTGTAGGCAAAAACAAAAATTTTAATATAAAAAAAATCTTGAAAAAAAAAGTTAAAAAATGACTTTTTTCAGTCAAATACTCATAGCTGACTCAATTTTCATCGAAAAACAAAAAATGGTTCCATACTCGGGAGATATGTTGTTTAAACGTGAAATAATTTTTTTTTTTGGAGCTATTCAAAAAGTGTATTTATTTTAAGGTTTGAATGCTGAGAAAATTGTGTTTTTTAGGTATAACGAAAACCATTGAATTTTAATGAAAAAATGAATTTATTTCGGCATAAAAACACTTAAAAAATTACAGAATGTTTATTTTATTATAAAAAAGTAAAAGAAAAATTTAAATTACAAATTTGTGAACTATTTTACTCCTGCCTACCCCCACAATCAATGTAAAGATACATGCGATGGTTTACACATTGGACGATAGCACGATAAGCATTGTATTATCGTTTTAGTATCTTTATGTCTGGGACACAGATCACAGCGCTTACGAGAAGGTAAATTTTGATCTTCAGATGCTTCTTGCCGCAATTCATCGATCCCAAGTATCATTGCTATACCAGGTTTCAAAGACTTGCGAAGTGAAACCATGCAATACCTTTCTTGAAGATAGGGCTTGACAAGAAACATTATTAATCGAGAAAGGCACTCTTGGACAGATGTTACTTTATTTTCTCCTCTTCTTACTGACTGGCATTGAGCCAAAATGTGAGCATTAACGGCATCTTGATCCAACATTCCCAGGAAAAAACGCATGGGCCAGCGATCTTCTGCTCACCGTGTGTGAGTGACACAACTGATCAAACATATCAGTTCCGCCTTTTGTTGAGTTGTAATGAAGTATTATTTCTGGTTTTCCATCGACAATCTTAGTGGACGAAATATATGACGACACGAGTAAAACCACTTTATGTTTTTTTGGCGTAAAAGATAAGTAAATTACACACCAAAAAATTCGTAATCTCAGAAATGTTTACTTACATTTTTTTTCAAATTTTAGNGAGAGATTCGTATGTGTATTTGGGCCTGTTACGTCAGCTGATCGTAGCAGGTGGCTCGCGTAAGCACCCGCGTGTAACGTCGTGAGTCGCGGCTTGCGCCGTCCTTGCCTGCCTCTCGTACGCGGCTCACGATTCGCTAACTATTTTTATTAATAACTCAAAATCTAAGCTTCAAATAACATTTTGATAAAGGATAAATCGTCTCAGAATGCACTCAGGAATACGTCTGTGCCCGGACAACTAAGTCATTCTGAATCACCCTGTATTCTGAGTTATATTGACTTCTGCCTGGGACAATAGCTCATTCCCTATCATAGCTTCCATCGTTATAACATCGTCAGTCACAACATAGATCACCGCCGGGAAACGTTCGTCATCAATTGAAATTACGTCTTTGAAACATCCAATTGGTTTCACCTTGCTCCCACCAAACCCGGAAAAACTTACTGTCGAGTTCGATAAAGTGGGTGTGCAGATTTTGTTGTAAGAACTTTGATTGACAATGTTAAATTGACTGCCTGTATCAACCAAAGCATTAAATTCCTTGTCTCGTATTCTAATCACCTTATACATTCCTCTTGGAGCGTTGAGACTATTTACAGCTTCACTTTTCTTCGCCTCCTCTTCAGTATCTTTGGTTTTCTTTGGTTTTCCTTTCTTACAATCGGGGGCCTTATGCCCGAACTCGTTACATCTAAAACACTTTGTGCCCTTATCTTTATTATTGCATGACGTTGACTTGTGTCCTACTTCGCCACAATTAAAGCAACGGATATCTTCTTTCGGCTTTACTTTCTTATTCTTATCCAAACTCGAAGATTTATTAGTGTTTGTCATCTTTGTTTTCATCTTCTCATAGATTTTCAGCTTTTCTTTGAATTCTTTCGATGATTTCGCGCCATACAAGATACCTTTGCTCGCTGGCTGGTCATCTATATCATCGATGACATATTGGAACAATGCTTCCTCTTCTATTTCACCTCTAGCTGCTATCTCCTTCATAGCGAGAAAATACGCCTGAACCGATTCGTCTTTCCTAATTTTCCTCTTGTCCATTTGTTTGTGCAGCTCGGCACTGTTTAGCCTATCACAAAACTCATCCTGTAAGGCCCTTTTCAGTTTTCTCCACGTGTCAACGCCCCGTTCTCCTTGAATAAACAGCTTGGCCAACCCTCGTAATAATCTTTTAGCAAATATAAGCTTTTGTACATCTGTCCATCCGAAGAGTTCAGCCGCTTCCTCGAAATCTATGATCCACCGATCCACTGGATACTTCTCATCTCCTTCGAAAGGTCTGATCGAGTCTTCCACATCTCTGAAAGTCATGGCAAACTTAGTTTTCTTCGTTGTGTTTTTACTTGCTTGTCGATCGTTTTCATCTTCGCTGCTTGCTTTGCTTTCATCTTCATCGTCATCACTTTCTTTTACGTCGTCGTCGTTCTCGTTAATTTCATCATCGTTATCGTCTTCTTCGTCTTTTCCTTCTTTGTTTGTTTTGTTCAGTGAATTGAGATCCATCAGACAATTACAGATGCGCTGACTTAACTCTTTCTTCATACCAGAATAGTCGATCGCCAAAACATTGCAGATTGAGACCAAATCTCCCCATCCGAGAGAAGCATCGACATACGCTAGCTTCGCTCTGTGCTCATCCGACCCGCTAGCAAACGGAAAACCTTCAAACTCACGAAGCCGTTTCCTGTTGCTTCGATTTCCTTCCTGCTCAAACACAAATCTGTGTAGTGCTTTTACGGCCTTAGCAGACCCTGTCTTTAAATTGCTGGCGATTACTTTTATTTGCTCGAGTTTTTCCATCTTTTTCGTAACGTAACCTCAAACTCTCGTTCTCGTACACACCGTCTTTTACACACTGTTTTCTCTATATTTCCCTTTACACCTGCATATCTTTTACCTCGCCTGTATCCCGGAGGAGCGCCCAAATTTGTAGGAACGTACAATATGATGTTTAATACTTTGAAATACAGGTTGAGGTTTTTAATAAGTCTGACTCTTGCCGTTACTAATTTCACTCACTCACTCACTCTACCTGTTGTCTACCTATACCGCCATCTACATCCCTTCTACCATCAACGTTTGCTACTTCCCTACATTCGGCCGTCCTGCATCGTCATCCGCCTCGGATGATGTTGAATCATCGGGATTATGACCTGGCCACCGCTTCATAGTATACTCAGCACATGTTGTCGTCTTTAGTGGACCCTCGCAGTCTGCGGTTTTTATGACGTCGTACGTATCATGAGGTTTCACCTTGGTAATCCGATATGGTCCTAGGTATTTGGCTCTCAACTTTAGTCCAGGACCCATTTGAGTACGTCTAATGGCTACCAAATCGTTGACGTGGTACTTGTTAGGATCCCTACGTCGTAAATTATAACGTTTTCTATTTTCTTGATGCACCTTTTCAATCTGCTTCCTAGCGTCGTCTCGTAATTGTCTCCGAGTGTCATCATAATATGAAACTATCTCTTGCTCTATTGCTTCCTTCATTGTGAGATCATCTTTAGTTTTCATTCGGGAGCCAATTAATAGCTCAAAGGGAGTAGTATTAATACTACGTTGGTAGGTGGAGTTCAACACTTGTTGCAGCTTCGAGACATGTTTGTACCATTTGGTTGGTTCTTCCATAGACATCTTGGCTAATACTGAAATAATTGTTCTGTTAATCCTTTCTATCTGTCCATTAGCTCTCGGTAACCAGCTGTGATCCTAACATATTCGATATCTTCTTAGTGGCAGTAGTCCTCAAACTCTCTTGACGTGAAGGCAGTCCCACGGTCGGAAATAATTCGACTGGGATTACCAAAAATGCTCTTTTGCAACTCCAGCTTCTCAATTACTTCTTTGGACGTTACAGTTTTCGTTGGATACAGCCACACAAATTTTGTAAAAGCGTCAATAACAGCTAATATGTGTTTATAATCCTTATGTGTTGATTCGAGTGGTCCTAAATGATCAACATGATAAGTGTGCAATGGTAAGTCTCCTTTATTCAACGAATGTAGATACCCCTCTTGTTTGCCGGATTTCTTGTTAATTAGAACGCACTTCAGTTTGCAAGACACCTTTCGACCTTAGCATGGAGATCAGGAATAAAAAACTCTCGCTTTACCTCTTCTTCAGTTCGCTTTGCCGCGAAATGTCCTCTTTCATGTTCACTCTTGATGACTTCATTCTGCATGGCTCTTGGAACCACAATTTGTTCGTAACCTTGAGAACATCGATAGATCAAGCCGCTACGTAACACGTAATCTTGATACGATAATCCCCTTTCCAACAATTTCTTTATGTCTCGGATAGCTTCGTCATCATCTTGTGCTTTCCTCATCTTTGGAATGATATCATAAGGTCTTATCGTCATCACGGGATGGCGGCTTAACGCATCCACATGTTTTAACCTAGTTCCTGACCGGTGCTCAATAGTGTAATTGTACTCTTCCAAAAGCAGAATCCATCTTGCAATGCGCGGCATAAGATCTTTTTTTCGTATGGTTTGTTGGAATGCTGCACAGTCTGTAACTATCTTGAATGTTTTGCCTAAAAGATAGACGCGAAATTTTTTCAGGGCTTCTATAACAGCTAGTGCTTCAAGCTCATAGCTGGAATATTTTCTTTCCGCATCTGAAGTTTTCCTGCTCATGTAACATACTGGATGTAGCTTATTGTCCTCAGGCGATTTTTGCAAGAGCACTGCTCCGTAACCTTCTTGGCTGGCATCATCATATGGACTTCTGTCTCGTACTGCTGATTATAAATGTTTAAAACTGGTTCTTCGGCCAAACATCTTTTTAGATTATTAAATGCATCTGCTTCTTCTGTACCAAACTGGAACGCTCGATCTTTTTTTAATATATCGCTCAATGGCTTAGCGATCTTAGAATATTGTGGAATGAATTTCCTGAAGTAGCCTGATAACCCCAGAAAGCTCTGCACTTGTTTGATAGTCTTGGGCTCGGGAAATCTCAAAACGGCTTTTGTTTTTTCAGGTGAAGAATATAATTTTCCATCTTCTATTACGTGTCCCAAAAACTCAATGCGTCGCTTTAACAATTGACACTTCTTTTTATTGATTTCTAGTCCGTACTCCTCTGCTCGCTTCAGTACCATCTTCAGTCGTGCAATAGCTTCCTCCACGTTGTTTGCTGGTATCACTAGATCGTCTATATACGGCAGCGCGATCCCTTTCACTGTCATGTCACTGAATATCTCATTGATAAATCGCTGAAATATTGCTGGTGAATTGCATAGACCAAACGGTACTTTTAAAAACTGATATTGTCTGCTATGCGTTACAAATGCCGTGTACTTTCGGCTGTTCTCATCTACTGGAACATGGAAAAATCCATTTTTAAGATCTAGAGAACTGAAAATGCGAGAATCTTGCAGCCTGTCCAAAATATCTTCTATAAAAGGCAAGGGATAACGATCCTTAACTATCATTCGGTTAATTGCTCGATAGTCAATACAGACTCGAGGTGTTCCGTCCTTCTTCCTGACTACTACGACTTGACTGGAATACTCTGAAGAACATGGCTCGACAATTCCTTCTTTAATCCACTGTTCTACTTGTTCTGCAACGATCTTTCTTTCTGCGAATGGCAAGCGTCTAGGACTCACGAATATTTTCTGATCACTGTCTACAGTGATGCTCATTTCAGTGCTAGATTTCTTACTTTTCTTAGGAATGTAATTACGCAAAAGATCCTCCACTTCTCTTTTTTTTTTCTCTTCAACATGTCCCACGGCCGGTGAGTCCAGCTCCACAATATAATTTGGCGAGACAACGTCATTTATCTCGCACGGCTTGCTGATGACGATACTACAGGGTGATTCAGAATGACTTAGTTGTCCGGGCACAGACGTATTCCTGAGTGCATTCTGAGAYGATTTATCCTTTATCAAAATGTTATTTGAAGCTTAGATTTTGAGTTATTAATAAAAATAGTTAGCGAATCGTGAGCCGCGTACGAGAGGCAGGCAAGGACGGCGCAAGCCGCGACTCACGACGTTACACGCGGGTGCTTACGCGAGGCACCTGCTACGATCAGCTGACGTAACAGGCCCAAATACACATACGAATCTCTCTCNCTTATTAACATCTTGCATTAATTTGACGATCAAATTCATTTGTGACTTTATTTCTATTCTAGTTTAGAACCACGTTATATGACCGGCAGTGTTCGGCGCGTAGTTTGAATATACTAGATTATAGTTTAATTTAAATAAAAATAGAATTATTATTGAGCACTGACACCTAGCTTTGACCGTATTTGGCCGTGTTTTAAATTGCTATGATGTTCTCATATATCGGTCGAAAGAAATTTGTTATTTGTAATATATTTCTTATTGTTCAGGCGGTTTAGCTCGATCAACAGGTATACTGTCTGATATAACAAATCTGCCTTCTACAAGCAATGTCGCGTATGCTACGCAAAGCACGCATGGATCAAATTTATTACAAAATGAAAAAGATGAAAATTTCGAAAACGATTCACTTGAGTTGGAACACACATTTTGTTGTGGTGAATATTGTTTTATTTATTGTAAATGTAATAATAAACAATAATTAATTGAATTAATAAAAAATTAAATTCAGTAATGTTATTTGTTTTTGCTTGTATTTTTCTAGTTTTGTTTTATTTTTAATTTGCTTCTTGTTTTTATTGTAGAAAAATGTCGGCGAGTATATTTGATGAAAATTGCAACGATTGAGTAAACTTGCGTAAACTCAACAGGATTATTCATTTCCTCGAAATTGATTACTATGAACGAAATAAAATACAAGAAACAGATTTCTCTCTTTTGCCAAATTTTCCGCTCTGTACTGTGGAGCAAATAGATAATTTTAATAATCAACTGGAGGATGTAAATGTTCGGCGACAATTTGTAAATATTTTCACTCATCACGACGATCTTCTACAAGAGATACCTGTTCATGATGAAGAGCTAAATATTTTGGAAATCTTTTATCCGAGATTATCATAATGTATCGGTATAATATAATCGGGTCTTGACTTTGATCTTATCATTCGTCACCATTTTATGTTTATTTAACATTTTTTTATATATTGTCACCTTTTATATTTATACGCTATTGCTTATGTTTGTTCTTATATTTTACGTAAATTGACTGTCTTATAGTTTATATTTATATCCTTGACTCATAAGGTCAATCTCCTAGATCTCCTGCTAGATTTTTAATTTTAATATTATGTTACATCACTGAAGAGGACCATGTACGGTTGAAACGTTTGAATTTTTTGATGATATTAAAGTGTTATACTTTTATTAATTTGTAATTTTATAAACAACACCTATCCTTTAGCTCATTTTGGTCGATTAATTTATGTTTGCATTTGCAAGTTCGAGCGCTACTTAAATTTTTATTATATGTAAATATTTTGTTATTATTTACAAATTGAAAGACAACAACAATAAGCTAACGCTTATGACTTTAATTAATTACATTGATGAAAACTAAGTAAATTATATTAAGTAATCCAAACCTATGAAATATTACATTATAATAATTACTATCAATTGATTTAAGTATGAAATTGCTTATAATTGTTGGACTTTTAAAATTTGATACATTAATAACATGATATTTGTATTAAGAATTAAAGAGCTTACGGTAACAACGAGTTAATTCACATATTGTTCTGGTGATAGAAAAATGACATAATTAAAAATGAGCATTTTTAAGATAATAAAAAAAAAATCAATTTTAAAGACTAATATATTTATGGAAAGATGATACATTTGTCGACACATTACTTATATGGACAAGTGTCACAACTTTAGATTTACTAGTAAAAAATGAAATTTACACAATCCTATACCAGAGATGTAAAATTTTAATTTTGAAAACTCATGATAAAGTTTTAAAATACATTATAATTGAAAGTAAATAACGTGAAAGTAAAATAAAGTTATGCATATTTACGATTCTATTTAAAACTATTGTAATTTTACTATAAATGGGATATTGTTTGAATAAGTTTCGTTAACGAAAATATCGCCAGATCAACCAACAATTAAATGTTAATAACACGGTTCGAGGTTTCTTTTATTTTCGAAATAACGAGTTTGAGTTTTATTAATATCTACTAGAATAGATTAAATAGCGGATGTAGTGATGTTCTGAGTAGTGTGTATTGCCAACGCAAAAATAAGTGGGATAAACTATTTGTTGTAATACATAATCGTCAAGGGATAACGACGTTAAAGTTAGGTAAGTAAGCGTTGTTCTATGGCTAGAGTTTGGTGATGAATTACATAAAGAAACAAATGAATATTCTTATAAACAAAACTAATAATAATAAAGTTATCATAGAAAACTTACGAAATAATAATTAAATAATTGTTATAGCGTCTAAAAGTACATTACGTTATTCAAATTGAAATTAAGTATGAGATCTTTAAATCATTTGGATTATGATGGTGGATTAGTTTAATATCAGAGTCATTAAGACGAGTATAACTATTAACTGTTCGAAAGACTTTCGGGGATGCTGCCATTCGTAAATAATCATACAAAGATTGAACGGCGCAAATAATCGAGTAACATGATAAACCGCAGTAATTAAATATAGTTCGAAATGAATATGAGTAGGAAGCAATAATATAAAACGCAAATCTAAATTTAAATAAGAAGAAACGCAATCAATAATGCTAATCGAATAAAAATACGCTAGTGAGTTACATAGTTTTAAGAAAACACTTAGTAACAATCAATAAAACAAGCATCAATTGAAATGGATATTGACGACATGTAACGCAGTATGTAAAGTAATTAATATTAAAGCAATCAGCAATTAAACAGTTACCAATTAAAGTAATCAATATTACACATTATGTAAAGCAATGAATCTTAAAGCAATCAGTAATTAAGCAATTATCATTTAAAGTAATCAATATTACACAT
>JANQDE010000756.1:12388-22863 GCA_037157785.1 Cephalotes varians
TCATAGGGTTAAATGGACTTGGAATTCTTTCTCAGCGACCCCAAAAACATATAAAAACGTAGTCTGAGATTARGACCAAGAATTCGATTTTTTTTGTGTAAGAACATCAGTTTTTTGAGGTTATGAARAATGGTGAGGTGATAGGGTTAAATGGACTTCAGATTCTTATTCAGCGACCCAAAAAACATATAAAAAACATGGTCTGACCTCTGGACCTGGAAGTCAATTTTTTTTTGTGTGGCTGTGTAATTAATGTCACTGTTTCTTTTATTAATGTATATTAATAACCAAACGTTTTGTAATATAAAATTGGTGAAAGAAAACAAAAATATTATTATAAATCCTAACTTTATTTTAATCCTTTGTTTAAGCAAAGTCAAATAAAATATTTACATAAATAACTTTAATGATAGTTTAAAAAACTACGAATCTACAAAATTATGAATCCACATGAAGATATAGGACAAAATCAATTTGGTATGTATACTATAAAATTGAAAATCATGAAGTTATTATTATGTTTTATTTATATACATATATATATATATATGAAATATATAATTTCGTAGATTTGTAGTTTTTTAATCTAGCGTTAAAGTTATTTATGTAAATATTTTATTTAACTTTGCTTAAACAAAGGGTTAAAATAAAGTAAGGTTAGGATTTATAATAGTATTTTTGTTTTCCTTCTACAATTTTATATTACAAAACATTTGATTATTAATATACATTAATAAGAAAAACAGCGACATTAACTATTAATGCAATAACTATGTATGATTCTTTTATATTGTTATTACAATTTTTGGATTCTATACGGAGAGATATTCGGTTTACTCGTTTATTCGATGGATGCTGCTAATCTAACCCGATCTGCTGAGACAGCACGGATCTGGATTTCGGATTTTTCATAGATTCTAGGGGAATTAAGAAAGTTATTGAATGAGTATCATTATTAGATGCACAATTATTGCTTAAGCCTTGAACCAGAACTTGAGTCTTAGTCGAGTCCAGTAAATCGGAGATTTAAGACAGTCTTGAAATAAAAAATAAAGCATTTAATTCTTAGTATTCTTTGTATTAATAATTTTTTTCTATTTATTATTTTTTCATATTTTTAGAGGAAAGAGAAAACGAAAAAACATAGTCACTGAGGAATTATTACAGATATTTGTGTACCTGTCATTGGGTAAACTAATCTGAAAATACAATTCACATTTAAACAACAAGAAATTATAATAAAATATTTGTATAGTTCAATCCACTTTGTCCAAACACATTTCTTGTTGAAATTCTGTAACTAGACATTTTGTTTATATTTTCATACTTGATTGTAAGTAAAAAAATAATAGAAAAAAAATAAAATAAAATAAAATAAATAAAATAAATAAAAGAATAGAAAAATAAAAAATAGATAAGATTAAGTTTTCCTTTTTTAAATATTATATGACAATAGTACATTAAAGTTATAATCTTATTCATATTTTATACACTACGCAACAAAATTATCGCAACAAAATTTTTCATCGAAATTTTGCCATTTTTCAAATGCGTATACTGGATCAATTTTCATCGTATCAAGATGATTTTTTTTTCATTTTGTAGGTAATTATCTGTATCATAGAGACTTGAAATTTTTTTCAAATTGTTTGTTGAAAAGTACATTTTACGATGGATTTTCGAAAAAAAATCAGAGCGATCCAGGTAGCGCGTCAAACAATCAAATTTTTTAAGAAAAAAAATGCTTGGGCTTTATCAAAACATGGAGATGCGGCATCGACTTGTACCTAATTTCGCATCAAGTTTTTCTTAAAATACAGATAATTACTTACAAAATGAAAAAAAAATCGTCTTGATATGATGAAAATTGACCGAGTTATGCGCATTTGAAAAATAACAAAATTTCGATGAAAAATTTTGTTGCGATAATTTTGTTGCGTAGTGTATTTAGCTAGTAAAATTACCTTTTATTAGAGCTGGAACTATTTTTGATAACTTTTTTTTCTTTTTTAATGATATTTATTTACTATAAATTTAATGCCTCTGGATATATCTGTTATAACACATAACCTGTTCTTGCACGAGCATGTTTTCAGTAGCCGATATATGCATATACTTGTAAATCTTAATTGTCATTGGTCAAATTTTTAAGAATCCCGAACATTTCCGAAGCCGCATGCTTAATCATGAACTTCGTTAAGACAATAGTAAATAATCTTAAGCTTAAACTTGAATTTTCAAGATCTGTCTATGCATATAAGATGTTCTTAAGATGGTTTTCAGCGTCAAGTCAATCTTGGCGAAGACCATTTCAAGACAGATTTCAAGCAACGTCTATGGATTCCGCCTTATATTTTTAAATCTAGAGGAATAGTTCTGTCTCAACAGATCTAAAAGTATAATCCAATCAGCGCAAAACGCTTACTAAGCGCTTGCTTTTTCTGCTGAACGCAGCCAATGAGTGCATCCAGAAGCACGACCGCTCATTGAGCAATCGAAGATGATTGGTTGGATCTAAAGATAAGAACCAATCATCTTCGATTGCTCAATGAGCGCTCGGTGAGCGGTCGTGCTTCTGGATGCACCCAATGATTGTATCCAGAAGCGCAACCGCTCACTGAGCGCTCAGTGAGCTCTTGCATTGGCCTATATTTTTAGATCTAATGGAATTCGCTAATCAAATACAAGAATTCACTGAGCTTTCAGTAAGCGGTTCCGCTTCTGAATGTCTGCAGGCGTCAACCAAACTATGGCCATACTCCGTCTGTCATGGCTGCGTTCCGATATTCACTATAAATACTCAATATTTATAATGCATGTAATCACTGAAATATAATAATACTGGAACCCTATGAATAAGTGTGATCCGAGAGAATATCTAAGGTGGTATTTTTAGCCTTCTCTAAGCTATATTATGCATCGACATGGAGACCTGGACCGCTGATTGAGGTGATGAGGGTAAAAATACGCGTAGAGTGAGAGGCAGATAATTGTAATAACTTCTTTCTCTGTCTATCAAAGCCAATCAGGCCCCCACCAAAGTCTGATTGGCTTTGATAGAGAAGGAAGTTATTACAATTATCTGCTCTCACTCCACGCGTATTTCAACCCTCACCACCTCAATCAGCAGTCCAAGTCCTTACGTCGATGATATTATGCATGCGTGGTAGACGATAGTGGGGATCATAGAAGGGATCGTATCTTTATGCTGGAAAGAAACAGAGATATCACTTAAGACTCTCTTTATCGTTTTACGACACTAACGCCCGTGCACGTTCCAGTATTATTGAGGTGCATTTTCGAACTAAAACTGATCATTTGAGCGACAAAAAAGGATCATGATGGCTTTTGTCACTGAACTACAAAGCGATAATTTTTATACACGAAGAAGAGTAGAAGCAACAGAATTGAAAGTAGAAGCGACAGAATTGAGAGACAAATTTCGCGTTTATAAATTATTGACATTTCAGTATTATTTCAATAAGGTCGTTCGACTGTACGAAGCGGACGTGTTTTTGCCTCGCTTTGGTGTTGCATCAACCAATAATTTTTTGAAAGAGCCTATTCTTGTGCATCGTGTCACATCGCCTCACATCCTGAGCACGTATTATGAACTAGGAACTTTTCAGAAATTCTGATCGAAATTGTTCAATTATTTCCTAAATTTCATTTGAATAATTCGGTCACTTGATCAATGCGATTGGTTAATCCTCTCTCCGTTCAAGATCTTGGACCAATTTCTTGCATCGTGTACACAAGGCCTAAGTCATCAATTATATATGATCAATTATTTTTTTCACATGCGTCTGTGATTGATCAGTTTATTGCTTCTGATTTCTGATTTATGACTTATGGCTTATTGTAGAATGGTCCTGACATGTACCCTGATTCCTGATTTCCAGATTCATAAGTGTAAGTAATCACTACAGGGAGAATGTAAATTTGTTTCTCCCGCCGGAAACAGGATCACTGTGTAGTAGGGTCAGGATAAGCCCGTATAGCGGCCCAAGCTCTTCAGGAAAATTGGGTAGCGAAGCTGACTCACACCGAAAAGATTACACTCTTGATAAAATAAGCCTCTCTTTTATTTCTCGGCTGACCGTTACAATATCGCGACTAGGTATCACCGGGAGCGGTTCACTTGGACACGGTGCAAATACCCACAACCACTCACAGCGACCGGTGCCTAGAGGCTTTCCACTGTTCAAGCGCTGTGAGTGGCTGGTGGGCAATTGAACCGTGTCCATTTGAACGTCACTCGGTATCACCCACTAACGCCGGCTAGGCGTCCGCACGTGTTGCCTTTTTTTCTCCCGGAAACGAACTCTCTCCCTTCTTGCACGCTGCTAACGGCTCACGCCGGCGAGCCAATCACTAGAGCTCGTCGGTGCCACGTGATCTACGCGCATGCGCGCTAACAGCGTTGTAGGTCTAGACCAATCCCGTATCGGGAGGACGCAGCGCCAAATACCGGCGCTATCGCCGGCAAAGCGGGAAATACAAATGTCGACGGTGATAGGACGAAATACCTTACATAAGATTGTCTTTCTCGATATACACGATCAACACGATGCGGCAGCACTATCAGCAGCAGTATCAGCGTTTAAGCGGTATCACTTTGTAGTTGAAGCGGTTCAAACTATAAAATTATAGCCGCTATACGAGCGACAAATCTGTCGCTTCAATCGCTTGTTTTCAGCTTTCAGCAACACATGCTTTCCAACTACGTACACAGGCGACACTGTGTAACACAGTGTCCACTAGTGTGAAAAAGAGTATATCAGTGTGTCTCATTTACACTAATGGACACTGTGTTAAGCCCGTATCAGACTAGAGATTGAGATTGAGATTGGATTGGAATTTAACCAATTAGAAAAAAGAATACCAATCTCAAGTTTAGTAAACTTTGCTTTGATTGGTCAAAATCCAATCTAATCTCAATCCCAATCTCTAGTCTGATACGGGCTTTACACAGTGTCGCCTGTGTATGTAGTTGGAAAGCACCCGAAATTGGTCGCGTTCAGCAGACTCAACTGTTGCGGAGCGGACCCGTGAGCGCTCGCTGCTATTGGATGATCTAGAAGAATACACCAATAGCAGCGAGCGTTCACGGATCCGCTCCGCACAGTTGAGGGTGCCGTCCCATGACGCGTATTGCTGTACGCGCGTATCGAAGCTTCGATCAATCACTGATGTTCCGCCGTTTTACGTACGCAGCAATTTTGTTCTACTGGCCTAGTTTACATCGAGTACTTGATACGCGTACTAACTAGTAACTTTCTATTAAATTATTTTAATTTCGGCATTGTATTCAAAGAATGGTGTACTTTTCAAACTGACATGTCACCACCTTTCTACATTAATGCTCATAGTCCATGCGCGATTAAAGATACGTAGGCTGCGTTCGGGCAGACGCTTTTAGCGCTGAAAATCTATAGTGCACGTTACGTATACTATAGATTTTCAGCGCTAATAGCGTCTGCCCGAATGCAGCCGTAGACTGCGTTTGGGCAGACGCTATTAGCGCTGAAAATCTATAATGCACGTGACGTGTACTGTAGATTTTCGGCGCTAATAGTGTCTGCCCGAACGCGGCCGTAAGCTTGTGTAAGCTTGCGTAAGCTCTAGTCTTATCGTTAATCGCGCATGAACTATGAGCATTAATGTAGAATGGTGGTGACATGTCAGTTTGAAAAAATTACCAAGGAACAGAATCAATTACCGTGGGTGTACATGTAACATATACTTTTGAGCACTCGCAGTGAAAATCGGAACGCATCTTATGGCCTAGTTTACATCAAGTATTTAATACTCATACTAACTAGTAACTTTCTATTAAATTGTCTTGATTTCGGCGATGCGTGTAAATGTGTACATGATATGTGTATTTAATTAATCATCTTAATGCATATTGTATCAACTTAGTACACTATTCTTTGAATACAATGCCAAAATTAAGATAATTTAATAGAAAGTTACTAGTTAGTACGCGTATTAAGTACTAAGGCTGGATCCTCATGCAGACACTGGCGCTTTGACACCGAGCGCTGATTGGATAAGATATTGTTTTAGTAAAAATTTTCTAGAAAGTTTCTAGTAAAAACAACACTTCATCCAATCAGCGCTCGGTGTCAAAGCGCCAGTGTCTGCATGAGGATCCAGGCTAAGTATTAAGTACTCGATGTAAACTAGGCCTATGTCTATGAAAATAATTCGCAAATCTTTTAACCTCTTTGAGGAAAATAATCGTAAAAACTCAAAAGCATGAGACATACCAAGCATTATATACAAAATCGTTTATGTTTCAGAAATTGAGTTTTCGATCTATGTTTACTAACTCTTTTTTACTATTAATAGCACTCTTTGCATCTTTGAAGTTCTTTTGGCCAAGAACAAAATCGAAAATGCAAATAACAAAATCGATAATGCGGAATACAATGCACAAGGATAGATCCCTTTAAAAAATTTAGAGATGCAATATTCGAACCGAGACAAGAACACATCCATCCCGGCTGGATCGTCTCACGTGACTAAAATGTTGGACTCTTTTTTTTTCGAATACTTTGTATACCATAGATCAAACATCCTGTCCGTAAAATGAAGTTGAGAGTTGACAGTTTAAAAAATCATTGTTTCTCTTTCTATATAACAATATAGTTGAAAAAAATAAGAAGAAAAGTGAACGGTGTAAATGTTCCAAAAAGAGTACACCTTGAGATAAATTGAGAAAATATTGAATCCCAATGGTTATTAAACCGTTAACTCATACTAAAAACATAGTAATGCTTGATTACGTATATGTCGTTAATTAATTCAGTTGAGTCCATTAATGTTCATCAAACTGTACTTAAAAACAAGCCATCGGAAATGCCTTGTCAATTGTCTAAAAATACGATGGATTCATGCTGAATTAAAAAGCTCATCTTACTTAATAATGATTAATTTACACATTTATTGTTACAGCATGGTGTTTATTCATTTATAACATTTTGACCATTCTGAATTCAAAAACAATGTTTAATAGTTGTACACTATTACTCCTGAAATATGCTATGTTTGATGACACTCATCCTTTATTATATATTGTCTTATTTATATTTTATCTAATCGCAATTTTTTTATGCTTTCACAGCAAGAGCTTCAAGATCTTTGATGCATTGCTGAAGAGTTGCTTTCTCTTGTTCAGGAGTAATAGACTTTAGCACTCCATTCACAATCCATTGCACCATATGCTTCTGTGCAATTCGACGCTCGAGATTTTGTATTTGTACTTGATAATCAAGACGCTTCTTCACCTGTAAGCAATAAGCAAATAAAAATGCTTGAATTGTATATTTTCTTTTTTTTTTATGAAGAAATTTGATACAAAAATATTATAATTTATAGTGTAATATTAAATATTAAAAGCAGAGATGGAAAGTTTCTTGTAACATCGTTACTGTTACTGTTATCGTTTTTTTTAATAATAATAATTTGAAAATGACTTTTGGAAATTACAATTTTTCATAATGGTAAGAATAACACTAGAGTTAGAACAATCACTTTTAAAAGGTTTATCATTATGAAAAATTGTGAAAATTTTTTTCAAATTATAAAAAAGTAACGATATTACAAGTAATTTATATATTATATATAATATTCTTATCTCTGCTCTTAGAAATAATATTTCCTATCTATTTAATTAATACAGTTAAATTTACATTACAGTTAATCTTTAAATAGATCTAAGTTTTTTTGTTCTTTTTAGTAATAAAATAAGTGCATAAGAGTAAGAAACTTGAAAACTACTATACACAACACATTTTGTCGGACGGATGTCACGATATCTCTCAGATGTCATGATATCTATGCGACATCCCTTGGATGAGATATGCTATATGAGTAATCTGAAATTTTTAATTGAGCTGATTTGCTCTATTTTTTTATTTTCAGATATGATACAGATGCATGTATTGAAATTTATATTTGTTTTAATTACTTAATTTATAATATTACCATATTTATATATTAATAACTAAATTTCTGTCATTTATTGATAAATATGTTTTTATTTTATATTTTATCATATAAAATAGTTATACCTCTTGGTAGACTTGCACCATACGTTCTCTGTAAGTTGCTTCTAGCTGCATCTTAATGTTTTCTTTCTTAATATCTATTATCATTTTCTGTCCATCCAAGCTTGCCTGTACTTTCTTTTCATGCGAAATTAGATCTTCATATTGAGCTATTTCGTTGTTTCTAGTTTCATCGAGTTCGTTATGATATTTATCCACTCCTTTATCCAATATCTCAGCAAGTTTTGGACCAAATAGTTTTACACTTGCTACACATATTATTAATAGAGATATCCCATTATAAAATTCATGTTCCAGGACATAAATTTCCTTGGAAACTAGATAAGTGCCCACACTTATAGCAAATACATACGGCCCTAAAAATAAAATAATAATGAAAACAAAAAAATATTATCATATATTACAATCTATGATATAACAAGAAAAGATAATTTTTTAAAAAGAAGTAAAACTGTAAATTTTTTGTACATAAGATTGTTTTTTCTGGAAACAATTTAAAATTAGAAACATAATATTCTCTTTTATCTTCTATAGCTTAGATTATTTTTAAGAATTTTATGCAAAATATTGTAATATACAGAGGCACCTAACTTGCACACCTTGAAAAATTTGTAAATTATATGTTGCATGAAAAATTATTAGAAAAGTTGACTTCGAGAGGAAAAGTATGTTTAATCTTATGTAACACAAATAAATATAACATTTAGAAAAATGAAATTGATATTGAAATTTCTGAAATCTCTGCTTCTTTATAAAAAAAATTGATATACTTAATTGATATAATGAAGTCATGCAATTTTTGTATATAACAATTTTTCATATAACATATATTTTACAAATATTTCAAGGTATGCAAGTGCTCAACCTTGCATATCTCAACAATATTTCTTAAAATATTTAGAGAACAGAAGATTCCTTTAAGGCAGAAATTAATAAAAATAATCTATATAAACTAAAATTTCTAAGCATCAATAATCTATCTTTATTTTTTTAAATAAAATCTTTTTCTCATCATTTATATAAATCGTATGTTTTCTAATTATAAAAATCCTATATATATATATATATATATATATATATATATATATATATATATAAATCAGATACTCAATTATCCATTAGCTTACCTGATGCACCAGTTTTTGGATAGAACACTTGAAACCATTCCTCAGGTATAAATCCATGTCTAACTGGCGATGGATCAATCAAACGTTTAGGACGAACTGGTTCTGTTGCTATTGACAAAGCACTTTGTGCTCCACGTGCAACCGTAGGTAGCAATTGAACTACGATAGATAATATATAATATTACCCTATATATTATTATAAAAAATAAAAAGATAAGTCTTAAATGAATTATTATTTACTTTGACACATTTATAACTTTGATACATTTATATAGTAAAATATATATTCAATTTTTTATACGTGAAAGAAGATAAAAGGATTATATAATAAAAAATACAGATATAAAAATAAACAACTATTGACTTACTTTCAAAATATATGGATTAAGATTATAACACATGAATTATTAAGATTATTCATGAAACACTTAGAATTCTGTTAAGAATCATAAGTTTAAATATATATCATATAACTAACTATACATACTATACATACTAACATACTAACTATATATCATATAACTAACTATACATACTAACTATACATAACTATACATAATATATAAATAAAATTTTTTTACAATATATAAATTTAGAAATTATTGGAAAAAATTATGAGTGTATTCGAATGTCATTATGTAATAGAAACATAAAACTTTGTAATTAACAAAGTTATCTATCCATCATAGTACACTTATGGTATATAACAGAATATTGTAAAATATAATGGGAAGCATTATAATTGATTTACCATTACGAAGAACCAATCTCGATAACATTTTACACCGACCGTATCTGTCACTTTATGATACTAGAGACTCTATAGATCTAGACCTAGATAATCCATAGAGATATTAGAATAGAGGGCAGGAAGTATAGGTTAGGCAGTAAGCGGGAGCGATATCATGTGCGATAGAGAAGTTGCATTAGAGGCCCCGGTCTCTCTCGCACGTTAGCGCTGATTGGCTGTCGAAATATGCGTGGCCACAGCCAATCAGCGCTAACGTGCGAGAGAGACAATTGGGGCCCTTATTGCTACTTCTCTCTCTCTAGCACGATATCGCAGATTCCGCCCCTTTCTGTCCTCTATTCTTATCACTGAAATATAATAATACTGGAACGTGCACACGCTAGTGTCGTGCACGCGCTAGTGTCGTGAAATGACAAAGAGGGTCTTAAGTGGTATCTTTGTCTTCTTTTAGTACAATCTGGTCAAAAGTTTCTTTGTAACGTTTATTGAATACACATAATCGTCTTTTATAAAACGAGA
>JANQDE010000756.1:24328-39857 GCA_037157785.1 Cephalotes varians
ATTAACCGACGGTTAATTCCAATGGAATTATCCAATCGCATTTGTCTTTGACCAGAATGAACCAATCACGGTTGACACTTTAACCATCGGTTAACCTAACCGACGTTGGTAAAAGTGGCCCTTATTCACTACAAGTACTGCAAATAACATTTTGTTCTTTTTTAATATTTGGTGAACAATAAGGATGAAATGCTGTTTGCAGTGCTTGCAGTGAATAATGGAACACAGCATAATACGCGAGACCATCCGCGTGGGAGAGAGAGGAAACGCAACTCAAGCCTACAGTTCGTGCTCACAATAGCTGCGTTCAGCAGAAAAAGCAGCTTAATAAGCACTTTGTGCTGATTGGATTATACTTTTAGATCTAAATTGAGGACTATTTTTCTAGATCTAAAAATATAATCCAATTAGTTACTAAAATATAATCCAATTATACAAAGCGCTTACTAAAGCCAGTGGCATACGATGCTTGTTTTGCTGCTGGATTGCTTGCATTTTAGTAAATTACTAGAAATTCCGCCTTCTGTTTGGTGCAATTTTAGTAATTTACTAAAACGCAAGCAATCCAGCAGGAAAACAAGCATTGTATGCTGCTGGCTTTAAATTGCTATTTCTGCTGAATGCAGACAACGATCGTGTTCAAGTCACACGAAGCAGCTGACCCATCGACATACAGAACTGGACCGCTAATCGCAGTGGTGGAGCACTGCAGAGCAACAATAACTAATCAGGCTTTAGTAGACAGAGTAGACAGAGAAGGAACATTCATACTATTATTTTTCTCTTACTTCACAAGTGTCTCTACTCCCACTGCGATCAGAGGTCCAGTCCTGTATTGGGAATCCAAAACGTCACGTGACCTCTCGCGATATATATAGCCAAGTCGGGGAAAAATAATACAATCCTTATAGGAAAAAATCTGTTTTCATTTTTTTTTACACTTTTAACGATTGAAATACGTTGAAAGTCCGTAAAAAACTCATTTTCGAGGCGATAACCGTATGTATACTATTTTCTTTTTAATCGGAATCATTAGTTAGAATTTGAAAAATCATTTGGAAAGTATGGAGCACGGTTAACCTATACCAAACTCTTGTTTATTTATCTTTGGCAGTTCAGCTCTTATAAGTTAAATAATAAATATGATTTATTGTGTAATATTCTTGTAAGTTTAATTTTATTCATGTTCATTTGCAATTGGTATTGATATTGACGAGAAAGGTATGAGGTTCTCACCACATAAAAATAATAGTAATAAAAGCTGTTGCGCTTTGGGATGCAAGAGTTATGCTAAAAAGGATACAACCGTGCATTTTCATACTCTACCAAAAGCTGGTAAAATGAAAGTAGAAATTACGAATAAATTGAACAACAAAGAAATGATTGATAAAAGATTAGTTTGGATTAAACGTTTGAAAATTAGTAAAAATTTTAGTGTAACGAACCAACCTACGGTTTGTTCGTTACACTTTACAAAGGAAGATTATTCTTTTTCTTGTAAGTTAATTGATTTTGAAATTCATGGTGAATTATATTAATGAATATAAATAATAATGAATAATATGAACCTACTTTTAGATGCGCAGCCTAAAAATAGATTATTAAAAAAAACTGCAGTGCCTTCAGTTAATTTAGCAACTGACACTCCAATTACTTTGGAAAAAAACAAAATAATTTTATTCGAACTCAAAGAGCAGAAAATAGAGCCAAAAAGAAACTTCACATAGAAGAAGAAAAAAGTGGAAATAAGGAAAGTCACTTTGAAATTGTCAACAGCAGCATGGAAAATTATACTGATATTGATGAATGTGTACAAGTGGAAAATAATATGAATAATGAATTTGTGCAAGTAGATAACAGTGTGACTAATGATTCTGCACAAATGAAAAATAGTACTGATCCTAAGTAGTTTCAAAGATAAATCTGTGCAAGTAGAATTTGAAAGGTACAGAGATTTTATAAGGAATGAAAAAGACTTAAATTCAATGACTGGCCTGTGTAGCTTTAGCCTTTTAGATTTTTTAAAAGATATTGTAAAGATAGTGGTTCCTAGAATCGAGTTGAATTTGTGTAAGAAATTCTCACAGCTTTCTATAAAAGAATAGTGTTAATGTTTATAAAATTAAAGCAAAATGTTGGGTATACCGTGTTAAGTGTTTTATTCAAAGTTTACTGCGAAGAGACCTGCAGAACAATATTTTTAAGGATGCTTGATATTTTATCTGCTGGTTTAAAATCTGCTATCCATTGGCCCAGTAAACAAGAAGTATTAAAAAATTTGCCAAAATGTTTTGAGGATTTTCCAAATGTAAGGGCTGTTATCAATGGAATCGAAATTAACATTTAAAAGCCAAATAAAGTATGCTGCCAGTCAGATTCATATTCTTCGTATAAGTCATCGTACACAGTTAAATTCATGACAGCTGTTTCCCCTGATGGACTCATAACTTATGTAAGCAAAGCCTACCCAGGAAGAAGTTCCGATAAAGCTATTTTTGAACAAAGTAAATTTATTGAGAAATTAGACACAAACGATGGTCTTATGGCTGATAAGGGGTTTTTAATAGATGATATTTGTTTGAAAAATTGCATTCAGTTAATAAGACCCCCTTTTTTGAGAAGCAAAAAACAATTTTCCAAGGAAGAAGCTTTATTGAATGCTGAAAATTGCCAAAGCCCGTGTCCACATCGAGAGGTCAAATTAACGTTTGAAGGTTCTTAAAATTTTAAGTACTCGAGTGCCATCATATTTAATAGGCAGAATGGACCAAATATTTTTGATCATTTGTGTGATCTATTGTCAACTGAAGTCATCAATATTAAAAGATGAAAAATGTATATTTTGTGAATAATAAACAATAKGATGTACACAATGAAAATTCATATATTATTATTTTTCCTTATCCTTACACGTTTCTTTTTCATTTAAACATACAAAATGCAACATATCACAATATTTTTTTTTTTACTTTAATCAAAACATTAATTATATATTCTTCATCAAAACAAATATTTATTACAATAAAAGAAATATCACATGATGCGTAAAAGACAAAATCCGTTGAATCAACATTCAACATTGCCATTCCCATTTGCACTTGGCAGTTGTACTCGTGATTTGTTTTGAAGGTTATTAAATCATTTTCAATTTTCAAAAACTTAAGCTTATCAAGTATATCTGTGATACTTTTTGTTTTTCCAGCAAACGGACATTTCACCTCCAAAAGTTTATAGGGTTTGCCATTTTTCATTATGATATCATTAGGACTGTAAGATAGCCAGGAATTGAGGGAAATCACAGTTCCACAAGTAGTAACTTTCAGACCGCTGTATTTTTCATATGCTTCAATAGCTGCTCGCTCAAAGTGTTTGCCATGAGCTGTATACTCGCTATGAAAGTTTTCAGGATAGAAGTACGAAATTACTTTTTTTTTTCCAATCAGGATTTGTATTGAAACAATATGTGTATATTTTGTATGTACTCTTGACCCTGTGATTATGAATTGGCGTACTTTAATCCATTTTTCAAAAGAACTTTTAGTAATGTAACATGATAAAATTTGGTCTTCTTCATGAAATTTCTGTATTTTTTCTGAGCAACAGTTTCTCATATTAAAAAATGGAATTTTAGAAATTATATTCATAGCATTTGACTCATCATGGCATAAAATTGATTTTATTAATTCTAAATCCTCATTGGATGTGTATTTCATTACACGGTAGTACAACATCAGAATGTCTTCCAACTCTAAAGGATAATGAGTACGGATTATTATTAATGGAATATTGGATAATAAATAGTAAATGATAAACAATAATCTTGTGAATCTTAATTAATCTTTATTGTAAAAATTAGTGTGTATACATTCGATCAATGAAAACTATAATTTATTGTAAAAATCTGTGTATATATTCGATCAATGAAAAATATAAAAAAAATGTACCCCGATAACTAGAGTAGAACAATGTTACAGCATTTTTTCAATTATTTTGTTTTTTGCATTCGAGTAAATACAATTTCTTTCTTTAAAAATCTATAATACCTGATCGTATCTTAATGGGCAGCTATGAAAAGTAATAAAAAAAATAATATCATAATTTGGGTAAGTGCTTACATATGTTTTGTCAATACATTTTTGCCAGAGTTAAAATTATTAATTTTTTTTTCTAATTCTTCTTCTTGGGAATTTGTCAAAATCAATGAATCAATACCTCTGTAAGATTTTTCGTAACATTTAATATCACTGTATGGAGTAGCCTTGAATTGTTCCGACTTTCTTTTAAGTGCATTTCCCCACACACATTTTACATCGGTACTCGAGAACATAGCCAATTCATCAACATCATTTCTAAATTTCTAAAATTGAAAAGAATGAAACATAAATGAAATTAAAAAATAACCTACATTTGATGAATATTTTAATTATGTTAACTGTTGCAAAATAACAAAACAGCCAAAATGTGTTTGCATTTTTCACTTAGACCAGCTTTGCAAGAGCAATTGAAAGTGGTAATAGAACCATTAACATCAATGTCCTCTTTGATTTCATGAGGTTTTCCATTGACTGTCGAGTATTGGCGACATTATGCCATGATATTATAGCTATTAGATTCTGTTGCTATTCTACCACATTTAATTACATAATCAGAATTGAGTAACTTTTCTCTCTCACTGAAATTTCGACTGGTAATTGTACATTCTCCATATTTACATATTTCTGACAAAGTCAACTTCATCGTATAATTATATGTATTGCACAATTATTCTAAAAAATAAAATTATAAATAAAATATTATATAAAATTTTTTGTTTACAACAATATTACATAATAAATCATGTCTATTAATTATTAACTTACACGTGAGACAGATATATTAAATGAAAAAAGAGCTGCTACTGCTGTCAAAGGTAAACAAACAAGAGCTTGGTACAGGTTAACCGTGCTCCATACTTTCCAAATGATTTTTCAAGCTCTAACTGATGATTCCGATTAAAAAGAAAATAATATACATACGGTTATCGCCTCGAAAATGAGTTTTTTACGGACTTTCAACGTATTTCAATCGTTAAAAGTATTTAAAAAATCAGAACAGATTTTTTCCCATAAGGATTGTATTATTTTTCCCCGACTTGGCTATATATATCGCGAGAGGTCACGTGACGTTTTGGATTCCTAATATCAATAGGCGCTTGCCTGCTCACCGAGCGCTTTAATATAATTGGTTGGATCTATAAGCAAGAACCAATCATGTTCAATCGCTTGGCGCAGACTATCTGCTTTGCATGTGACGTTCAAGTATGACGTCTGGACATCCAGAGAAATTTTCTTTTTTTTATAATTATAATCTAATTAATTAGTAACATTTACACTACGCTAATTCTCCAACATTTAAGCTTAATTAATAACGTTTTTTATTATTATTATTTTTATTATTATTATTTTATTATTATTTTTTTAAAAAATCATTATTATTATATTCACTTAATAGTTACTTATAGTACATAAATATATATATATTTCATACAAAATTACAAAAATATAAAAGAAAGAAAATAATTTCATACAGTGAAAGAAAAAGCGTTAGAATTAAGAATGAGCGAATAACAAAGAATGCACTAGCAAATATATGATAAATTAAATAAAATGATCAAGACGAACTAAATAAAGATGTTTTTTTTGTCTCTTATAAAATATTCAAATTGTTATTAATCATTAATTCATTCGTGATAATGTTAAAATGAGATTTGCCTGTGCATTCTTCTATCATTCGATAAGTAAGTAAGTAATATTATAAGAATAAAGATCTGAATATCGTATGCTACGCAGATATATAACACGCTGAGATAATTAAGATCCTCTTTTGATATTTGACAACCATGCAGACCATTCAATAATTCAAAACGTTGGCAGACGAAACCGATAGCCGATACGGCATCGCTCTCGAAAAATAGCGCAACCGATAGCTGATGCGGCGTCTCTCGACACCACCTGCAAATAGTAAATCATGGGTGATATCAATTCAAACACTTTCTTTTCTAAGTAGAGCATATTAATTTACACTAAAAGGTCCGAAACTGTTTATGTTCTCACGAGTCGGCTACGGAGAACCTTTGTCATACGATTCAAACGTAACTACCACTGTATATAGAAGCGAGCGAAACTGATAACCGACGCGGCGTGCCGATACCACCCATGAAATATCAGACGCTAATTCAGACATTCGTCTAAACCGGACACACTAGATTACGTAGAACTATCCACTGACCAATTTCGGAGAACTTTCGTCATGCGACGCAAAATGCAGCCACCCTTTGTCTCTAACTACTATATAAGATATACTACTATATAAGACTATGAAGCTCGAGCGCGATTCATTATTATTCAGTCAGTCTTAATAGAGTCAGTTTTTCATAGAGAGCATTATTTCAAAGAGCATTATTCATCGAGTATTCATTCTTAAAGGATTATTATTCAAAATCAGTCTTAATAGATTTTCGTAGTTCAGAGAGTAAATTCATTTTTTGAAGTTCAGTCAGTATTCGAACGTCCTCTCTGCCCGAGCTTCATCTCGTCAAACTACAGCCTTGCGACGTCATTGGTCTAATAGAAGCAGCAACCAATTCAATCACAAGACTAACAACTCGAAATTTTTTCCTGAATCAATATTAACGTAAGTTCTTCATATTTTTTATCGTTAAATTAACTCACTGCGTCCGTAATTTTATAAATTAAGCGATAAGAAGTCTTAATTAAAACAATTGTAAACAACCATCATTTTTTAAAAAGGGTCGTGAGTCCAAATAAAGCAGTTTCATAAGACTATTTCTGAATAGTTCTCTCTCCAATAAATTAATAAGCAGCGTTCACATAAAAGATAACAATACGTCCATATATTCTTTCCCATATCTATATGTATAACTACAATTTCTAATAAGTGAAAGACTATCTGCATATTTCCCTCAAATCCATTCATGTCGCAGATATTTAAGCGTTTCCCGCTTCAAATATTCAGCGATCTCCTTTAAATCTATTCTTAAGCGTACTTCGCTTCAAGAATAAGATCCTTTCAGTCGCAGATATTTAAGTGTTTCCCGCTTCAAATATTCAGCGATCTCCTTTAAATCTATTCTTAAGAGCACTTCGCTTCAAGAATAAGATCCTTTTAGTCGCAGATATTTAAGCGTTTACCGCTTCAAATATTCTGAGACTTACCCGACAAAATTTGAAACTCCATATTTACCTTTCAAACCTCTTCTTAAAATATGCTTAAGCGTCTCTTCGCTTTAAGTAATCCCTTATTGCTGAGCGTATATTCGCTCCAGTAATAATCCTTTAAGGAGGTACACTGGAAAAATCGATTTCTTAGGAAATAGATGAAACTTAGCACACTAATTAATGATGGTTCTATACATACACACCTAAAATTTTAAAACGATCTGACATCTAGAAACTGAGATATTAATCCTCAAAGTTTGGGCGTTTAACACAGGAGCATAGGGCTAGACCCGCTCGAAACGTACATTTTCATTGATTGTAGCCAAACGGTTCTTACGGATTTGCTTAGAAACTAACATAAGGTTCAGAACGATATTACAAATCTTTTCAGCCGTTTCAGACAATCTTTTGATATCTAGTTCCTGAGATATTTGAGTCTAAAATTTGTTATTTTCAGTGATTCGCGACAGACAGTGCGACGAGAGAGAGGGCCACGTCTAAACTTTTTACCGCGGACACATGTGTTGGTGTATATGTATACAAGCATGTTTGTGTTTGTAAGTCTCTGCTGTACAGTCACGTTTAAGATTTTCTTCG
This sequence comes from Cephalotes varians, assembly GCA_037157785.1. Taxonomy (NCBI): domain Eukaryota; kingdom Metazoa; phylum Arthropoda; class Insecta; order Hymenoptera; family Formicidae; genus Cephalotes; species Cephalotes varians. The sequence continues at coordinate 32,143 of JANQDE010000756.1, forward strand.
CTGCGGAGATGGTCTGGCGTAATCACCATCGAGCGGGTCGCAGGAAGCGCGAATGCATCGCTGCATTACAGAGGCGACCGACCATCACCGCTATTGAAGTAGGCCAATTCCTCTCAGATAGCATGAAGTGAAAATTACAAAGGGCTGCGTAGCGAGTACGTCACGCAAATCTCTCAGATGAACAAAACGTCGAAATCATTGATTTAACACAAAAACCAGAGGGGACGCCTAATACTGAACAGAATCTTCTGCCGCAGTCTATATCGCTACTATTACCTAATTATTTACTAAAATAGAACAACAGTTATTAACAATACGTTATATAAAAGAAAAACAAATCAGCAATTAACATAAAATACACACATATATATGTATATATATATAGCTATATACACTGCCGTCGAAAAGTTTCCGGACCATGCCTTCACCTAAAATTCTTCTCGCGTCTTTTTGAGGCTTCTCGTATTAGTTTCTCTTTAGCAGTATTTGACCTCATGGTATACCCAAACTGTTTACACAACATACATAAAGCTCGACCTGTCTATGCGCCGTTGCCGCGTAACACTAGTGATTCATCATTATTCGGAAATCAGTCTAGCGTCACAGTCGAAATTTTGTCTTGACTAAACTGCTCTGTAGTATTATTCTCGTACTCGACTTCACAATATCAGTTGTTCACATTGATAACAGGACATACTGGTAAGTATTTTAGCTACTGTTGTTATTTCACTTGTGAGTTCAAATCGAATTTTTGAAAGAACATTATCACGTAGTATTTTTCATTTTTTTTTCAAGAAAAATGGGTCGAGGGCCTAGTTTAAGTATTGAAAAACGTGCAGCAGTTACTGCGCTTCACGATGACGGTCGCAGCATACGTTATATTGCGGAAACATTGAAAATACCGCGGTCCACCGTAAGCGATGCTATTACGCGTTTTAAAAGAACCGGTTGTAACAAGGACAAGGCTCGCACCGGGAGACCTCGAGTTACTTCCAAATCAGAGGATAGGTCCCTAGTTATAATGTCAAAAATGAATAGGAAGTTTACCGCACCGGAAATCCAATCGCGGTTTAATGAATATCAAATATCGGTGACTACTGTCAAGGATCGTTTGCACAAAGCCGGTCTTTGGGGTAGAGTTTCCATCAAAAAACCGTTTCTTCGGCGCGGAAACAAGGCGAAGAGACTTCAATGGGCTCAAAATCACAAAGACTGGACCATCGAAGATTGGAAACAAGTTTTGTGGACCGACGAATCGAAATTCGAGATTTTTGATCAAAAACAAGGAACGTATGTCCGTCGTGCGCCTTTGGAAAAAATGCACCCAGACTGCATAACTCCTACAATTAAACACGGCGGAGGATCCGTGATGGTGTGGGGATGTTTCAGTTATACGGGCGTGGAAGATCTCCACAGAGTCAAGGGAATATTTGACCAGAAAGACTATCACTCGATTCTGAGTAGGCATTGTATCTCGTCCGGCAAACGTTTAATTGGTCGTGGATTTATCATGCAGCAAGACAATGACCCCAAACATACCTCTACATTATGTTCTAATTATCTGCATCGAAAAGAGGAAAGCGGAGAGCTCAAAATGATAGTATGGCCTCCTCAATCTCCGGATCTTAATCCCATTGAACTTCTGTGGGATGAACTCGATCGCCGAGTTCGGAGAGTCTGTTCCACTTCTCAAGAGCATCTTTGGGAGACCCTCGAGAAAGAATGGAATGAAATACCAAATTCTGTATTGGAAAAACTCATAGAAAGAATGCCGCGATTGGTGAAAAAGGTGTTGTCCACCAAAGGAGGTTGATTCGATGAAAAAAAGGTGTGAGTTTTAAGCTAAGGATGAGTTCTAATTCATGAAATTTTCAGTTTTTGTTAGTTCTAATTGTAAACTAAATAAAATTTATTATTTTTTTCATAGTAATTAGCGTTTTATTAAGAATTTTCCCGACTTATACCCCTGTCCGGAAACTTTTCGACGGTAGTGTATGTGTGCACTCATCTATACGCATTAATTCACTCTAAATAAAAGATTTAAGAAACTTACAATTATATAATTATACACATACTTAACATAACAAATAAATTTATTTCTACCCATAATTAGTTGAGATCGTTAGTATTTTCTTTAATTTTCTCCGAATCCTCCCGCTCAGAACTGACAGTTCTCGCCATCCCTGGGTAAAGCCGACCTTGATGAGGTTGACTCAAAAATAAAGGAGAGCAACTCTTGCCAAAGCAGCTGAGGCGGCAGCAGGAGAAACACTTCGGTAGAAACTTGTGACAAAAGCCAAAAATTTGTCAATTTTCAAATAAAAATATATTAATTTAAACAAGTTCTACATTCTAACTATCTAATTGGCTTATTTTATTGGTTTTGTTCAAAATTTTTCATCCGGACGTGACACAAGGGAACGTCCCTCGTTGCGACTGATCATAACTACTCACAGCAGTCGGTGCCTAGAGGTATCCTTTCCACTGTTCAAGCCCTGTGAGTGGCTGGTGGTCAATTGCAATGTGGGCAAACAGGCGCCTGTCGTGAGTATTCCTCAGACGAAGGAGTTGGCCCGGAAACGCGATCAAATTTTTGCTTATCGCGGTCGCTCGACGGCATGAGCCACCGCGATAAGACGACACCCGCTCGAAGGTCGCAGTCACCTCTTCTCCGGAAGCGGCTGCGACTTTGCTGACCAGGTCGGTGCTGATCGGCAAAACCGATTTGATAACAAGGTGCCGAAACGCACTATAAAGGAGATGCGCGACGGAACTGCGCGCGATTCCCGATTGACGATCCGTGAGGTGCGGTTCCTTAAAATAAGTTACGCGAGTGTAAATCATTGAAAGTGTTTTATTTGAATAAAGAAATTGAAGAAGAAATATTGTTTAAAAAGATTATTAAAAACACGGTTTCTCTTCGGCCCACCAATCCCAATCCCGTGTCCGCTCCGGCGGCACTACATTTGGTGGCAGCGGTGGGATTGAGACTGGATGGGCCCTGAAGACGTCGGTCTTGTAATCTGTAAAAGAAAAGGGAGTGGATCAGTAAGAGGCAACGTAGCAGCCAAAGGAGCAAAGCGTAAGCCCGATCCAGAGCGAGGAAGCACCCGGTAGAGTAGCCAGAGAGCAGATAACAGTGCAACCCGAGACGACACTGACCTACCGCAACCCGCCAACTCCAAGCAGAATATCTACAGCGAGTAACGAGCATCGGAGCACGAGCACCGAGCCGCCAGCCGTATCTACTCGCCGAAGGAACTGCAGCATCAGCAGTCAGCCGTACTATAAGCGAAAATGCGAGCCGTATTTATGTAAGTCCGAAAAATTTATTGTATGAAATAATTGCGTGACTATCGGAAGGGATTAATCACCTCCGATTGCGAACCGATCGTGGCTACTTAGCGAGCCAGCGCAGCGAGCCGGTACATTAAGCGTGACTCCGCTAGCTAGAGTAGACAGCGTACGCGAAAATTTAGAAGCATGGTATAAATACAAGGGTATGCTCTTGCGCACGCGACCAATCAAAATTATCAAAGTGTGACGTCACAGATAAGCGGTAAATTTAAAACTGTTGTTTCCAAACAGCTTATATTAGCAGCATTCTCATCAGCTACATTATTTTGATTTCAAGTTTGCAGGGGAAACTGTTTGTAATATCTAATATGCACAAAAGGAAAACCACATGGAAAAGACACTTCACGTGTTTCGAACAACATCAAACACTAGAAGCCGCCATTTAATTGTAGTCGAACTGTTCGGACGGTCTGATTGGCCGTGAGCGTGACGTCACACTTTGACTGCGCAGTGGGTGAACATGGGATGAGCATACCCTTGTATTTATACCATGCTTAGAAGTGCGATATTCAACTGAACGCGAAGTCGAGTCCGAGAACATCATCACTGAGCGCGAATTTCCATTCATAAATTTCGACGAGAGCCTATTCGTGACTATTCCGACCGACCCCACTGACGAAATTCGACGCGAGACTAGACGACCAAGACCCTACATAAGCAGAACGCCTAGCAACCTATTTCTGCATCGAGAGTTTTCGTTGACTTCCTACGAGAGCGACATATTCGACCCGGAAGAAATTTATCGACATCTAAGGGGTGAAATGTCCGCAACACGCACTCCGCCAGAACACACTATACGCATACTCGTGGATATATACACCGAGATGTCCATCCCTCTTCAGACCGCACACCGGCTGGAGTAGCAGAACATAGAAGCAGGTCGAACACAATGCGCCCCGACACGCGAAGATGCAGATAATAATCGCTATCCTAAATCTACTACGCGAAATACGCCGAGATATCAACTCCCTGATCGCGTAGCACGACTAGAAAATTCTCGTCACAAAGTTAATCAACGAGAAACGGATAACGACATGAGCATGTGGCTTACGGCAAAACAGAACGCGACTTAAGACACCGACGTAGCACTGCACCGAGTTTCTTATCGTTGAAGGAAGCAAGGACAATGATCCCCGAATTTGACGGAACGTCGCGACATAAATTGCAGGAATTCTTAAACGCCTATACGTACGCGGTACAAAATATAAATCCCGCGGATGAAGAGTCATTGATTCAAGCAATTCTATACACGAAATTAAAAGGAAAGGCGATGCAGAATTTTGAAACGCGAGAAGTCCAAACCTACGATGAATTAAAGCAACAGCTTGAAACTTGCTATCAGACAAAGCAAAGCACGACGCATTTGCAGATTGAATTTAATTCGCTTAAACAAAAAGAAATGAAACAGCGCACGCTTTCGGACAATGTGTAGACCTATTAGCTATGAAATTATATGATTCAATGATCGAAGGAGAAGAACACTCCGCCACTTATAAAAGCGCGATACAACAAAACAACTATAAAAAAACAAGCGTTAATTAACTAAAGATAGGATTACGCGACGAACTTAAAATACTCGTTCGATCGCAAAGCTACACAACGCTCCAAAAAGCAATAACGGGCGCTAGTGCGGCAGAAAAACTTATCGGGTCAACAAGAGCTAACAATTACGCAGGCAGAAACCGACCCGAAACAACTCGTTCGCGACAGGATCAAAATTCAACTTTGAAATGTTTTAAATGCAGAAAAACCGGGCACTACGGACTGTCGAAGTAGCAAGTACGCACTACCGAAGCCCGAGAAACCATCGCGAGTAAACGCGATAAACAACTTTTGTAAGCATTGCAAGAAAACAGGGCACAGCCGCGACGAATGCTGGCACCTGAATGGACGAATTAGCGTAAAACCTCTGGAGCAAAAGAAGAAAACGCGTAAAGAAAACGAAAGCGATCAAAGGAAATCAGCGGCAAAAGAAGTGAGATTCCGAGTCGGCGAGCGGAAGCAGTGACAGCGAAGAAGACGCAAGAAAGAAACAGCCTCGGCCGGCCGTCGAGTATCGAGTTACTCATATCAATGATAAATCATACGCGCGTGTAAAGCCAGAACTATTAATAGTGAAATTACCCATGCGCGAAGCCAAGAGAGAATATATCAATATGTTATACGATTCAGGCTCGATAATTTCACTAATGAAACTGAAAACATTGAAGGACGACGCGTTAATATACGAGAATAAAATTGCGCTTACCGGAATAACCGGACATAAGATACACACTCTGGGAAAGGTTTATGCAACAATTAACGTAGACGGACACACCATAAAACATGCATTTTATGTAGTAAAGGACGATTTCCCAATTGAATACGAAGGAATCTTAGGAATAGACTTTCTTCAAAAGCAAAAAGCTAAATGTGATCTCGGTAAGAAGCAACTTCGCATAGGCGACGAGATATTTAAACTCCGACCTTGCACGACAGTAATATTAAAACCACGTAGTGAGACAGTGGTGCGAGCGATAACTAATACACAATGTGTAGGAGTGATAAACTCAGAAGAGATAATGCCAGGAGTCTTTATCGGAAATTGCTTGATAAAACCTGAGAAGGGCACGTGCCCGATCAGTGTGATTAATACTACAGAGAAGCAAGTAGCAATACCGACGCCACTGGTAAGCATAGAAGAGATACCCGAGACCGTCCCTAATAATGCGGACAAGCCCGTGCTGCACATGACGCAACGCGAAGACAAGAAGCCTCCTCAAGCACGTAAAGAACAATTAAAGAATCTAATACGAATGGAACATTTAAATGAAGAAGAAAAGAAAGCGCCAGAGCGAATTTGCGAAGAGTTTTGCGATATATTCTATTTAGAAGACGTGTTAACTTGCACCTCGACCGTATCGCATGAAATTAATACGCGTACTGATAACGCGCTGGTGAACGTCCGCCCGTATCGCTTACCCGAGAAACACAAGAAAGAGGTAAGTCGACAAATCGAGAAAATGTTAAGCGAAAGAATTATTCGTTCAAGTACAAGTCAGTGGAACGCGCCGATATTGGTGGTACCCAAAAAAGCGACGCTTCAGGAAAACAGAAACTACGAATAGTGGTGGATTTCAGAAGATTGAACTGCCTGACGATCGGAGATTGGGATGAATGGATTCCACATGCGATGTTCACATACAATACAACACTGCATACGGCAACTAATTATATTCCGTTCGAATTACTATACGGGCACCGAACTATTCTGCTTACGGCTCTGTCACTACCACCTACTTATACGTACGATGATTACGCGGAAGAATTGAAGCAGAAATTAAGAGCTACACAATAAGTGGCTAAATCACGCATAAACGAAGCAAAAATAAAAGCTAAAACATATGCGGACCAAGACACTAACATCAAAACCTTCAAAATAGGAGATAAAGTGTTACTGCAGGATGAAACGCTACGACGCGGACGTTTAAAGAAATTAGAAGCGCCTTGGACAGGACCCTATCGTGTTACAGAAAAACTGTCCGACGTAAACTGTAAAATTCAAATTAAGCGAAAAACCATATGCGTGCGAACCGACTAAAACCGTTCGTCGAACAATAAAAACAAAAAGCAAGCATAGCGAGTAGCAGTAAGTAATTGTAAAAGGTATAGAAATATATGACAAAGCAAAATAAAAGACTATATAAAATTACTTACAATTACGATGAAAGTGTATGAACACGGGGAGGGAGTAGGCGCACCAACCTACCCCCCGCACGATCGACGGTGACTATCAGCTGCCCCCTCTGCTCCATATCCATCAGGACGGCCTCAAGGGGATCCTCTAATGGCAGAGGGTCGGGGCCACGTACATCCTCCGATCTCTCCACCCAGAACCTCCGCCAGCAGGCGGGGCACCGAATCGGCCGAAAACGAGCACTACATGTCACACACGCCATAATTTATATATTAATTTCTATATAAACTACCTCCACAAGGTCTCGTGACATACTAAAGAAAAAATGGTAACCGAACACGCCGAAGAGGCTGCGTAGATAGATAGAAAGAAAGGTGAGAAGATATAAAACGATAAAATAATATCCCTTACAGGAGCTTATTCTTGTGCATCTATCTGACGAAGGCGAAATGGGAAGACGCATCTTCCTTTCATGATGAACCAGGGATATACTTCGAAAAAACAGGATGACCGCAACAAGTTGAGTCATGGAAGCTAATAATCCCAAATCGATATTGAGGCAATAGACTTAAAAGTCTGGCAACTACAAGAATATCTTAATGAAACCGAAAGATTTTGCGGAAAATTAAATCAGGAGACACGGTAGTGTCTCGGGTGTCAAGTATATCGAGCGATATCGAGA